>OMNV01016804.1:0-11805 GCA_900303265.1 Brotula barbata | reverse complement strand
ACCTCCTTCACCTGGGAGAGGGAGGGAGGGAGGGAGAGAGAGAGAGACTGATAGTGACAGTGAGAGCCATCTGGGCTCGCACAGCCATTTATCTTCCCCCTCGCTCATAAACTCACACAAATGATCACACGCACACACACACAATCATCAGAATTTTTGTCAAGATGAGAGATAGGTTTGATCAGTACAGTGCATCATTAGCTGGCTATTATTTAAAGAGCACACACACACACACACACACTCCTCCGAGCACAGATTAGTGTATCTATTGCAGATCAACAGCTGACGTGAAGGGAAGACGGCGGTGTTCTCGGATGAAAAAAGACGAGGAAAGGCGGTGAAGTGAGTAAGACAGTAAGACTGATGATGGCGTACGGCGGCGTTTGGGGACCCGTCAGCTCCTCGCTGCCGTTACGAGCCACGTTGCGTCCCTCTCCTCCTCTCCCTCGGATCAAGGATCTGCAGATTCACCTTATTGTTGCGGCACACGTAACAAACACACACGCGGTCGCACTTAAACGCAGCAAATCCACTCACCTTTCTCCTGCATTCTCACACGTACAAAGTGATGTGCGTGCACTCCATCTTAGCACGTCCACACGCGCACACACAGGTTCCCCCACCCCTCCACACACCTCCCCCACCGTGCTATTTTAGCTGCTCCTATTGTTCTGCATAGTGCATATGACTTCCATATGGGGAGCCAAGGCTGGCTGTGAAAACTACTGTACTTCAACTTCAATATATATGACTCTATACAAGCCCCGCGTGGGTCCTGCTAAGGTGTCAGACCCAACGTAGAACATATGGTAACCTGACCTTCACTGCTGCTGTATACCTGATGTCTCACAGGTGTCATTCTCACTCCTCTGTCTGGAGTACAGAGTGCACGGCAAGTGAAGGGCAGGAACCGTCAGTAGCACAGAGCCGAATTACATTTTAAAGCTACACTCCATAAGTGGATAAGTCGTGATTGCAGTGGCAGCCGGTGGTTCGAGTTTGTTTCATTTTTAGTAAAGTGAAGTAAAGATCTCGTGTTCTCATTGTGCTAGTAGACACGTCTGGACGTCAGGGGAACATAATGAGGACTTAATTACAACATCAAGAGAGAATCCTCTGGACGCCTGTTGAATCCTTGATAATTAAGTAATAATAACAATGATAATGATAATGAGGAACACCATCACAATAAACACAGGAGGAGAATAGACATAGACAAGTAAACATTTGGGCAAACATTTAATGATACAAAGCGCATCATCAAGTTCAACAATCGAGTCACTTTGATCAAGATACGATTGTCTTATCTTAAACATAAGACAGCTATTGACAATGGTTGTATTTTACCTCCCTTAATTGTAAAAATCAAAACGGGACATTCTATGAAGGTTTGATTTCCATCTGACCTGCTGCAAATGTCCAAAGTCCAACAAAGAATCCATGCTGTCCATTTTGTGGGCATCATAGCCGTTTTTATTTGGCTTTTGAGTTGCTGAAAAGCTTCTCAAAATCTTTTATCTTTAATCTTGGAACAGCTTTAATGTCAAAAATATCATTTCAGGTCGTTGGGATCTGATACGCTGGGCTACTTGGTAGCGCAGGTTAAGTGTCGGAGACGTGACGGTGATTAGTGGTTATATTGATGCTATTGGACGTGGTTTCTCCAGTGCTACGCCTCTGCTGCGGTATGTCTCTGTAGCCATATGGGTTCCATAAAGGTGTCAAAACCAATGCAGCACATGGTAACCTCACCTCAAGCACTGCTGTGGATTCTCTATGTGACTTCTGCTGTAAGCTTTAATCCACACAAATAGGTTTTGTCCGTATATTTTGGTGTTTGTCGGCGTCGGAATACTTGAGCGTGCAGCACACATCACGTGGTGTTTCATGTGTCGTTACTGGCTACGTTCATCACGGAGGCGAGGATAAATATAAAGAGATCAAGAGGGTAGATCGGGACATAAAGATGAGGAAAAAAGCACATATAGACAAAAAAAACTGTAGAAATCAAAACATACAGAGGAAGAACAAAAACGCCACAGAGACTTGGCGTGTTCGTTTAACGTCTCAATTTATCCGCTCCGTACCTCATTAATCTCCGTCTCTAAACATTCAAATTACCGACCGGCCTCATGAACAAAAAAAAACAAAAAAAGAAAGAAAACAACCGTATCTATTTGTTTTCCTATAAAAGGCAGGAATAGACTGACCAAATGGAAGGAATGGAGCAGGGATAGGCCTGAATTAAAAAAAGTTTCAAAAGCAGGGGGAAGCCACATTAAAAAATCATAAAGATGTGGAGAGATTGTGGATATGTTGCATTCTTTCTCGTTATTTATTTATAAGCGTCAGCTGCCTTGGAGTCACCCTTACCCTCAAACTGAGTGCTGGTCCAAACTGGAACCAGATTTCTGGGAGGCCGGGAGGTGGTGGATGTTTTTCTGGGTCCTGAAGGAAAGATTGGATCAAGGAGGGGGGGATTTCATGGTTTGGGGTTTTTGGGGGAGTGGGGGGAGAAAAAACGCGGGTGGTTGTATTTTTTTTTCACCGAGGGCCTAAGGTTGACTGACATAAAGCGAGCTTTAAAGTCTCCTTCCTTCAATCATTCTGAACTGGATGTACTAATGCAGTAAAGAAAATATTTTCAGAGGTTGGATTACTTTATTGGCCAACTACAATAAAGTGGAATTTAATCCGCAGCCTTTCCTCCGTCAGTATTAGCGTATTATTATTTGGCCGTAGCGTTTGGGTGTATCCATGGCGTGTTGTAGTAAACCGTCCGAGGGCTGTGTCATGAAAACGCTGCTTTGTTATTACTTCTCTGTAGTTTTTAATCAAATTAAAATTCCAAAATAGACAACACATTGAGTCACAGGACCGTATGATAAACAAAGAGACCCAGATATAAAATATGGATTAAAACAGCAGATGCACTAACTAAATGTTTATGCAGGCCGATATTCCATGAAGTCCTGCTGCTTAAAATTTGTTTTTTAGATGGGATTTGATAGATTGTGACTTTTGGTGTGGAGGGAAAGTGCTGGAACTTCAGGAGATGTTGGGCGTTTGTAGGATGTGATGTCTTTAGTGAAACGCTGTTGGCTCAGTCTGACACAAGTTGACTCTGCTGCAGTTGACGTGGAGACAGTAGCGGAGAGAAAGACTGGAATCACCTCATCTTTTGTCAGTGGTGATGAGAGATTCTGTCTTTCAATCTCTGCTCACTCCTTTCTTCACTTTCTTCTAGATCCTGTTGACCTTTCCCTGTCTCAAAGGTCACAATGTTGTCTAGTACTGCACATACTTTTTGATGTACAGTATAAGTGCTCAGTACATAAACAAACAGACAGAGCCCATGCTGTTTTGGTTCATGTGGCCTGGGACCTGTTATTTATTTATTTATTCATTTATTTATTTATTTTTTCATTGTCAGGTTACAGGAAGTTAGACCATGGCTTTTTTTGTTTGTTTGCTTTGTTTTGTTAGCTAGCCGAGCTTACTCTCACCTGAATTTCCATCACTTTCAGCAGAACTAGAGCTTGTTGTTTACAGACTGCTACATACTCACCCCCCACACTGACACCTGGTGGTCATAAAGTGCAACAGCACAACTAACAAGGCCTTGACCGTAATGAAGGTGTTGTTCTAACAGTAGAACATATTGATACTGCTATAAATAAAAATAATAAATTTAAAAAATAGCAGTCTGATTTATTTTTTCCCCCTTTGTCATGTGGCTTTCAGGAAAAAAAGTCCTGAAACTATCCATTGTGAAATATCTTCAAAACATTTTTGGTTTCAAGATGCTCTTGAAATAATATTTGTATTGGCTATCATTTAATGTTTTTCTGTTTTTCAATGCTGTTTTGCAAGATAAGATGGTAAAAATCAAACAGTACAATTGTGTGTGTATGTGCATGTGTGTGACTGTTTGTGTGTGTGTGTAGCCCCTGGCTCACGAAGCAGTGTGTTGTTGGCTGAGGTTGGGGTGAAATGAGCCGTTTTAATGAGTTAGTTGTGTCTGCATCTGTGTGTGTGTTTGTCTGTGCGTGTGTCCTGAACCCCAGATGGCTCGGCATGTGCATGCACACACACACACACACACAATCTCGTACAATGGCAAATTATATCAGTGAGCGTGTGTGTGAATTTACAGGAACACATTCCTGCTTTGATTGCCATTTTACTCGTGAGTTATTTGTTCACTGCCATGATGATGATGCAAAGAATTTTTCCAGTTTCTTAAAAATGTGAGTGCAAACAAAATGACCTGACTGGAGATTTAGCAATTACTTTGAAAAAAAAATGGCTTCCAAATCAGGTCAGGGTAATTATTAGGAAGGCCATAAAACTCTCCAATTAATAGGGCAAGTGGGACAAAATTTAAGAATTTACTTAAAAAGCCAAAACCTATTGGTTTCCTGGAGACGTTTTTTATGGGAGTAATCAATTTTAAGAAAATATTAGCTGTTGATATCATAAATGTGAGATAATATGTGAATGAGTTGGTTAGTAAAGCTGTGGACAGGAAATGGAACCCAAATTGAGCGATGACATGAATGAACAGTGAGCAGGGGAGAGAGCAGACAAGAGAGTTTTATAATTAGAGTGACAATGCAAAGCCAAAAAAAGCCTGTCTCTCTCTCACACACACAAACGCACACGCACACGCACGCACACACACACACACACAAGCAGAGGGACATTTGAGTGTGTTGAGTCATTGAGTTGCACCTCATTCATGCATTCATGTAGTGTGTTAATTTTTCAGTGAGGCGTTGAATTCTTGAAAAAGATCAAACGCCAACCTTGAATGTACTCTCACACACACACACACACACACACACACACACACACACACACACACACACACAGGTACTGTAGTAATGTGTCTGAAATAAATGTGTGTGAGGGAGTGAGAGTGGGAGGAGGGGTGACCTCGGTAGATAACCCAGTACAGTGCACCTGGGTATGATGCAAATGGTTCATATAAGCTTACACTTAATCATACATTTAGCTGTGGGACAGATTGTGTGTGTGTGTGTGAGCTGTAGGACATGAGCAGGGTGGAGGTCAGCCATTCATTTTCTATAACCATACTCTGATTACCTCGCTCTCTCCTCTCCTTTTATCCTCTCTTCCTCCCTCCTTCCCTGTCCTCCTCTGCCCACTCCTGTTGTCTCCCCCTTCTACCTGTCACATCCCCAGTGTCTTCCTCTCCTCTCCTCCCCTTTGAGCACTTCCTCCTCCTCCCTCCTGTCCTGGCTGTTTCCTTTTCCTCCCAGAGAGACTCTGTCTGCTCCACCCAGGTCCCGTATGTTTGATTATCGTGCACCTTGGCAGAAAAGAAGATAAATCAAGCCCACGCCATGATGTCATGATCAGTGAGGTCACCTCATGTTTCTCAGGACAACATTCTTTAAACTGCGTGTGTGTTTTGTAGCAAGCCCTCTTGCCGCACACACACACACACACACACTCCCATGTCAAGCAGCGCAATGGGACTAATACAAGCAGTGTAGCAGTTTGTCATTGTAGTCGTTTACCTCAGTCTGTCTAATGCTCAGCTGGTCCATTTAACCCTCCCAACCTCTTGGCTAGTGACACAGAGTGTTTAATCGGCCCCTCAGGATAACTTGTGGACTGAAAAAAAAAGAGAAAGAAAGAAGTACGTCTAAAACTGGGGAAATTAATTTTCCGCCGGGCATAATGGTCATATGCTTGTAACTGGTCCACTTAAGCTCTGGAACGTCTCCCTTGGTGGTGCTTAACGTTGAGGTGGCCACTTTCTGCAATTAGTGGAGGTTCCTGCTCCATGTGCTGCACTGTAGCTTTAAGAAGGGGACGTTGGTGCTGAATGAAACCATCAATTGCTGTAGCTGTCCCTCAGATTTTGCAGTCCGTCTCAAAGTCGGCAGTCCAGCGGTCTGCAGTTTGACACTGATGATATTCGGGGACAGATTATTGTCCAAATGGGCTTTTAGTGTTCTGAGATGAACTCTGTGGCTCCACGTAACAAATCCAAACTCACCATTCAGTTTACATGTGTGGATTTTGTCTGTTTTTGTTTTTATACATCTTTCCTTCTATCTGCATCCCACACGGTACATCGTCTGTCTCTCTCTCCTCTTCTCCCTCCCATCTCTCTCCAGCATCCCATTGAGATGTGACTCGGGGGTCATACATTTGATCAGTGTCTACTTGCCCGGCTGCCACGTGTAATCTCAGTGGATTTTTACCTTTATCCTGTCTGAGAGGAGAGCATGGAACGTTTCATCTCAGACATGTATGCACACAACCCGGCCTGTACAAACGCTTCACACTACTAGACACACTCAAAATGTTGGAGATATTTGCACACACGCACTACGCCGGGCGCCCTCGGCAGCATTTGGAGTGTATACGAACATAATCGGTCTCTTAGCCCCTGAACGATACTCGGTGTGAACACAAACGAGGAGAGAGGAGAGGAGAGGAGAGGAGAGGAGAGGAGAGGAGGAAGGGGGTAGAGTTAGGAGTGCAGAAAATTGGAGGAGGCAATGGTTTGGAGGTGTGGAACTAAAAGGTAGAAAGGGAGACACGAGGCGCTAAACTGTTCTCTGGTCTCAGAACTGAAGAAGGGAAAAGGAAAGACAGGATGTGGTAAACTTCAGTCATTTTCATCACCTTTTAACAATTTATTCAACATTCAATCTGTAGGTTTTTGCATGTTTAAAGTGTCTAACATTGTTTTGTATTAAATTTAAAGCAAACATAGCCGACAGTGGTTGAGAATGTAGCTTGGTGCTGTTTTTTCCTCTGCCACATTATTTATAGTGTTCTGCTCTAAAGTCCAATGAGACGTTTGAATCCTGAACGGGACCCTGAGTGCACTAAGTGTTGCTATTGTTGTGTTGTGTGAGTGGTGTGGCAGACTGGCTGTTTCTTTCCTTCCTCTCTGTCAATGAGAGGGGCAGATAGGACATCCAACACACACACGCCTACACACACACACCCCTCCATACACCAGGGTGTTATACACTGTGGGTTGGTCTTTGGTGCGAAGGGATTTCCTGTGTCACACAACAGTCGCACTTGGTAGATGGTTAAATAAAGATAACTGTGAGAGTGTGTGTGTGAGAGTGTGAGTGTGTATGTGTGTTTGTGTGTGTGCGTATGCAAGTTGTCAGGAAATGGTGTCTTGTTCCACATGTTTCACTCTCACTGATTTGATTGAGGAAGAGAGATAATAAACTTAGTCTGGCTACCACTTCCTGGAAATACCCAATAGACTCTAGATTCTACACTGCCCTACACACACACACACACACAGCAGTGGTAAAGGTTTGGATTATGCACTAGATAAATCATTTTTTATGAACTTCTTTGAATTTTGTGAAAGTGAACATTTCCCCATCCATTGCTTGCATGACAGGGAAATCCACGTTATGGTAATTATTACCTCATACACACACAAACACGCAGACAGGCAGGCGTTTTCTCTCTCTCTCCCATAAACACACGTGACGTCGTATCCTGACGCACAGTCCAACGCATCATTCAAGACACGTTTATTCTTTTCATAACTTTTCCGTGACAAGATGACAGATCTCTACAACAAAGTGTTTAACTACACAAAACTGCGGTCTGTTTGTTGCTTTTGTTGCGTTGTTGTCATGGTGACATCAGATTGCCAAAATAAAAGACATGACAGGAGACAGGATGGAGAAGAATGGCGCACAGATAGGGTTTTTCTCATACGCAGCTTATCCAGGACGGTTTGTTTCCATCACCGTGGCGCTTATCCTCCTTATCCAGATCATAGTTCACCATCACGCCGCCTGACACATGCGTCAGAGTTTCTCCATTTTGGTGTGTGGAAAGTCTCTTGATGTATGAAAGTAATATTCGGGAACGTTTTCGTGTAAATAAATGTCTGTTTTTCATATCCATCTCCAACCGAATATGTCTCCAGCTCATCAACGCCATAGGAAATACCCATAATGCAACCCTGGATTACCTGGTTGATGTATCCTGAAAATGTTTATATACATGCAAGTTAATGAATGAATGAATGAATGAATGAATGAATGAACAAGTGAGCTTTTGGGAGTGACTTTCTGTATCCATTAGCTCCTTGGTGTCTTGCTGATTAGCAGTTTTTTGGCTTTACAAATCTGTGTTTTGGGAAGATCTATTGCACCCCGGATATTAAGGATCTCACCAACTCCATTAGGTGTTCCGACTGGACTGATGAAGGGAGGCGCAGAGAGATAAAGTGTTAAAGTGAATGAAAAAGAGGTTCCATTAGAACAGGAGAAAGCAGGAGGACCAATAAATGGACGGACTGAAAGAGGGAGAGGTGTGACAGCACGGCTTATGTAAGGATGGACAAAAGGAAACGGCCCAAAAGGGAAAGAGGGTTACGGCGGGGAGAGAATAGGTGTGAGAGGGGATGAGAGAGGGAGGCGAAGGAGGAGTAGCAGGAGGGTAAAGGAGGGACAGTGGGAGGCGTGGAAGAAGGGATGAAAAAGACTCAGAGAAGAGGGGTCCCCCACCGAGATCTCATTTCCAGCTGTCTGATAATGCTGCTCTTCTTCTGCCCTTAATCTCTACTTGGAGGAAATGAGAAACACACACACACACACACGCACACTCACACACACGGATGCCCTGTTGAGTATCCGTTCAAATGCTCACAATGTACATAAAAAATTTATTTGATTTATGGTCAAATGGCAGAATGTATACAGACACACACACACACACATTCACACATTCCCTGCTGGGAGCCCATTAACTTCTCAGTGTCCCAGGGTGAGCGGAGCGTAATGACTCCCAGACCTCTCCACTGTCTCTGTCTCTGTAGAAGGACAGACACTGTGGACAGGCTGATTGACAAAGAGGACAGAGTGAGAGGAGACACAACAACAGTTGTGGACGGAGACGGCCTTCCACAGCCCTCTGCCTTTGTTTCTCATTCCTGTGCCAACTCTCCCGTCCATCCATCTGTTTAATGGACAGCCCGTCATGGTCTGGGTTGATTCATGTCTAGTAATGACAGATTCTGAGGACATTTAGAGTGGAATAGGGAAATTATGCAATATGGTACATTCATGACTGTTTGTAGATTTAAATAGGCGTGAGGACTATTTCAGGAGATAAATGACCAAATTTAGACATAATTAAAAATAGACTGACAGATTTTCTCCGTGTTCAGTGCTGAGGCTGTTCCGACATAGCAGTTAAAAAGTGCAAGCTCTCTCTCTCTCTCTCTCTCCCCCCATCTCTCTGTCTGGAGCTTGTTTGGCCCATGTGTGTATGTCGGGATGTTCACCAAGACAGTGATCACGGATTAATCACGGAGATTCTCCTCTTACAATCGTCCACATGTGGAACTCGTGCTGTAAGATGAGGTCACCCCGTCCCTCGTGCCAGGGATCTGCAGGTTGGGATGGCCACGAACAGCTGAGTGTGTGACGCTGATCTCCACAAACAGAGATGGAACAAAGGGAAGCATCACAGCGCCATCTACTGTCTGAAAACTCCGGCTGTGTGGAGGCAAGGTGTTGCTCAGACAGCTGGGTGGGGTTACCTGGCCCGCTCTGTTCGGTTCTGTTCTGTTCTGTTCTGTTCTGTTCTGTTCTATTCTATCTTATTCATCCATTCATGCTCTGCCTTTGGTTAGATGTAGTTTTGTTTCCCTCCGTCCTCATCTGTTTTTCCTCATCTGTAACTCCGTAATGCCTCTTTGATTACAGCAGCATGCCTCTGACCCGAATGAGCGCTTATGATCGCATGTATTCCGACTGTACATTACCTCATAAACAGACACGCCGCTGCGCAGCTTCACCGTAATTCGCCGTAATTGTCCAAGCTGCAGCGTGATGTTGCATCTGTGTTTGTTTTCGCTGACCTGCGAACCAAACGGCCTAACACGAGACGCTAGAATTTGACGTCTTATTTTGCTGCTACTTAGCGTCGTTGCCTGCTCATAGTAACGGTGAATCATGGCGGTGCTGATGTCATCGAGGCCTATGGGGAGTTTGCGGTGATATTTCAAAACATGTGTTGTAGCTGGACTCTACACAAGACTTATTTTCATGTACGGTTAACACATTTTACATCAATGGAACTTAAAGGATGCAATAAATGGGCGTTTTTTATTCATGCAGCCCCGCGCTAGTACGACACACAGTACTTTGTGTGTTTTATTGGTTGTTGTGTGTTGTTGCCGTATCTTAGATACTGCAAATTGCAGAGCCCGGGTGCTGTTTACTATCAAGATAATGGAGTTGCCATGTGGCTGTGCTCCGTTTGTGTTGCTCATAGCAGATTGTTGAGGTTTTGGTGCAGTTTCACAGGGTGTCTGGGTTTGAAACCCGTGTTACCGCTGAGGCCCAACTGCGGATTGTGTATTTATAAACCGAAATGATCACAGACACATGAGTCATAAAAATGATTTAAAACCATCTGAAATGATGAAGTACAATGCAATAAAATCTGACAGTCTGACTATCGCTTTCTGTGCTACAGTTGGTACAGCCCACCCGCTGCTGCCACACAGGAAGACCGAAGTGAACTGACTCAGTTTCACTACAGACTTTCAGCATCACATGGCGCAAATCAAAAAAAGACCGAGCGAGTGATGTCATGTGAAAGTTTGTTAACTGAAACGCGAGCGTGTCAGCAACAATTTGACAAAGTCTATTTGGGACATACTAATGTTTTCATTTTCATTTAGGGGACTATTTTGAAACCATGGCGATGCTCTAATGCGCAAAATAAGCACTCGGATCCCCCTCTGCTCTCTGCGGTCGCTGCAGGAACTCCGAGTTTCGCAGATTTGTTTTGCCGCTTCCATTACGCGTCAACGTCATCGTATTAGAAAACCAGAAGACGATTTCATAACGAAGAGCGTTTCCGGACAGGAGTTATTCCGTTGCAGGTAAACACACAATAAAAAGGGGGAAAAGTACCAAATAAAAGCCATCATCTGTCCCCTGTAAAATGGACGTATTGTGTTGGTAAATGGAGTCGTGTGCTCTCTCTGGAACCCACCAAGAACCATTTCAGTCTCCCCCGGACGCTGTATGATATGACTCCATTCGTCCTGATGGGCCTCTCCGTGTCCCGCTGTCTCTACACGGCCCATTTGGAGGAACCTTTCATCAAAGCACCTTGCGGCCCGTAAGCACCTATATTTTCAGGATGGGTGGCCCCAGCGGGAGTCAAACCCGCAAACCGTGCGCCGATACGCAGCAGAAGCGGCTGTCTTCTCAAACGGCCTCAAGTCTCTCCTGCGCCGCGTCTCTGTAATGTGGTCGTCAGCCATTTTTTGCTGAGGTAAAGACAAAGTTGTGAAATTAGCCCGGCCTTGTAAAGACGAGTGTAGTTTTATCCTGGAAAACATTAACAGTCTGCTGCAATTACCTCTCAATGGCTGCCTTCTGCCAAATGTGCGTGTGGGTGCGAGAGCAACGGTGTGGACAGTGCACGTGTTTGCGTGTTGCTTCACAAACGTCATGAGCGGTGTGTGTGTGTGTGTGCGCATTGTGTGAGTGCACCATTTGATAGCCATATGTGCTGATTGTGCTCTCCTGGGTCCTGCCTGCCCTATGCCTCCACGGGTTATTTGTCTAACACACTCTCTCTCTCTCTCTCTCACACTCTCTCTCCCTCCACCCTCTCGTTTTGCCCTTGACCTTTTTCTCAGTTTTCTCCATCTTCTCACCCATTTCTTCCCTCTCCTCCTTCCTCCTGTTCTCTCTCTTTCCCTCACTCGTCCCTACGTTTCCTAGTCGTCCGTGTCTTTTCTCATTCTGT
>OMNV01016798.1:0-12347 GCA_900303265.1 Brotula barbata | reverse complement strand
AACATCACAATTTACACAAAGTGCTCTGACTGATTACAAAATTATAATTATTTGAATTGTTTATTAACCTCTCTTAACGTCATATTGCATTCTGGGGGGAATTTGAATGGAAATTAAACGTGCCATTGCTTGCTATGCTATCACTACCTCCTTTTTTATTTATATTTCCATTATTTATACTTCATTATGAAGGTGTTTTTTTATATAACTATTATATGCCTTCCTCTGTATTTCATTACAATTCATGTACTGGTGGTTAAAGGGGGAGTTATGAGTTTCAAAAAAGTCTAGTGAATAAAATGTGAAAAATATTGCAAGAAAAGCAGAAAATCATTACAATCCAACGCTGGCTGGGCACAAAAAGCATCCAATTCTTGCACCATCACCAAAATCTAAGCCGTGCATGAATAAGCGTTGATGGTTTGTGATTGTCCCCCTCAGATCCTGGCCTACGGAGATATGAATCATGAGTGGGTGGGGAACGACTGGCTGCCCAGCCTGGGTCTCCCACAGTATCGCAGCTATTTCATGGAGTCGCTCGTGGATGCCCGCATGCTGGACCACCTGACCAAGAAGGAGCTAAGAGGACAGCTCAAAATGGTGGACAGTTTCCACAGGTAGCATTCGGCTTCTGTGCGAGCGCGTTTGTGTTGTTTGTCAGTTTGACGTGGTCCCGGCTCTCATTCTTTCCTGTTGTGTACGTGTGTGTGTGTATGCCTCAGGAAATGTAAAGGTGTTAAAAGACTTGTTAGCAGGAGCTGTGCTGTGACTCTCACTTCACAGGTGTGTGTCTCCAGGCGCTTTGTAGAGCCCTCCTAGAGAAATAGGGGGTCCAGGGTGTTGACTGCTAATGCTTTTTAACTACAGGTGATGTGGAAATATGCCTACCGGTTAACCTGCTTAAGAGGTCACATTTTGTCTTTGACCTCTCCCAGGGTCAGCTTGCATTACGGCATCATGTGCCTGAAGCGTCTGAACTATGATCGGAAGGAGCTTGAAAGGAGGAGGGAGGAGAGCGCACACCAGAACAAAGGTGAGCTCCGTTTCTCCGGCATTATCTCACGCAGAGCGGTTTGTGTACCTCGGCTTGTTTTTCTCCTCCACCCAACCGTTAGTCTAACTAGGAGGTAATCAGATCGTGCATACCTCTGCTTCATACCATCTACCACGACTCTACCATGTCCAGTTCCAAAGTTATTGATGAAAATAACCGTTGTTGTTATAACCACAATCAGGTCAGTTCATTCATTTTTTTTTTAAATCTGGCAATATTCAACATTCATCCCAATTGAATAAAGTCAATCATCTAATATGCAGATTCATTACAAAGATAACTATTGTTTGTTTTTCAATCTATTTTAACCACAAGCAAGTCACCCTACAAACTCCCACAAACCATGAAAAACGTAACGTATCATTTACAGTAACTCAAACAAAGACCCAGACAAAACAAAGCAGTCAGTTCTGCAGTCTCCCACATGGCTAGGGGAGCGTTCAGACCACCCCTTGGTTACTACTTTTTTCCTCGTGCCTTGAGCACATTAAGAGCCACAGTTTTCTAGTGCAATTTGGCTGGCAAACAATTACACAAATGTCAACACAGTCAGCCATTAAACAAACTCCAATCTTGCTCGCTCTCCCACCACTTCGCCTGGGGATACACATGTTGTACATTTATAGCATTTCGCCTTGGCCAATTTCCCCTACCAAGAATTTCCCAAATCAGGGAATTTGTAAGTTTTTGGGTTTGTTGCATTTCATGCTCAAAAATGAATGAGTTTAATAGCGCACTATCCAGTTTTTGTTTCCACTAATTGATACAGAGTTAAGATAAGGTGATAAATGATATACAACGGTCCAGAAATGTTTGAAACGAGGTTACAAACTTTAATCATGCAGTTGGAATAAGTGGGCTTTCGCCTTCTCCATCTTTTCTTCCAGATGTGATGGTATGGTCCAATGAGCGCGTAATGTACTGGATGCAGACTATCGGTCTGAAGGAGTACGCCGACAACCTTCGTGAAAGCGGCGTCCACGGGGCCCTTCTGGCTTTAGATGACACTTTTGACTATACTGACCTGGCCCTGCTGCTGCAGATCCCTAATCAGAACACACAGGTAAGAAACACTGTGAAATTTGACCAACTGTTCCCCTTCTAGAATTTGATACTCATTAGTCTGAAAGGTCCTTTACTAGAGACTGGAGAAACCTTCTGATCAACAGGCCCATCTATGGCCACATCCAAACTAAGCCGGAGAAATCTGAAAACGCTGTAGTTTTCCTTCCACGCTGGTGTTTTCACAACATTTTAGAAAAGTTGACCTTCCACACAAAAGTGGCAAAAAGAGCGCTTACACGAAAAATCTTTACAGGCGTTCACAGTAAACCTGAGGCAGGAAGGGAACGGGTTTACGTCATTTCATACATGAGCGCATCCAGTCTCCATTCCACGCGGGGTTTTTAGCGCAGTCGTCCACTGCACGACAAGAGATACCATCGTCAAATAGATCAATTCTTCCCCGGCTCCTGACATAATCTTTGGTGACATAATAAAGTTCTCTTGGCCAGATCGAGCTACGCAACGCTGCATGGAAACCCACCGTGTAACTATAATTTTCACATGGTCTTTTGCGGCCAACGCAGAGAAGTGCAGAGTGAATTGTGATGCAATGTTTTGCTCCAATCCAAAATCACTCATTCAAACCAATATTTCCACACGGGTGCCACAGAGGGTTTTAGTGTTTTTGATTTTCCAGGTTTTTGCACGTGAGGATGACTGACTTATGTGCAGAGTAAGAATGGTTTCGTGTAACCTCGGTCCTTTAAGTGTTATAATTTTTACGTACTTTACCGGGTAACAAATTCCTTTCTGATATCTATGATACGATCATTTTGATCGGTCGATCGAAGCGATCCAATATCATGAATTCTTAATACAATTGAATCCACCGAGGGCAGCAAATACAATAAATAGATAATAGTTGCAGTTCATTTTGCTCATTTCATCCAAACGGTAACAAGCCTGATCAGATTGAATAAAGTTGCCGTTCATGGTTTGTTACATGCGGAACGTTCCTTGTGAAAACATCCAGACTAATCTTCTGTACATCACCTCTCTCCTACAGGCCAGACAGCTCCTGGAGCAAGAGTACAACTCCCTCATCTCCATGGGAACCGAAAGACGACCTGATGAGGTCAGCATGTTTATCAGCTCGCACTGAAAAAAACAAACTGAGTGATGGTTCTACAGAGGAGCCAACTGTCTAAACACACACTATCTGTCTGCTAGGATGGTACCAAGACTTTCACCCGTTCACCATCCTGGAGGAAGATGTTTAGGGAGAAAGACCTACGGGGCGTGACCTCTGACTCTGCCGAGACCCTGCCTGCTAACTTCCGTGCCTCAGCCATCTCCACGCCCTCTGTGACCCTGAGAAAGGTTCAGAGTGATGGTGAGTATGACCCAGGACCTCTGACACCTTCGCTCTCATATTCGCATTTGTTCGCCTCCTCGGAGCCCTCGAGGCGTGTCTCAATTTAGCACGCGGCGTTCTTCGCATACAACGAAGTGTGAATGTGTGCCATCCTATATGACATTACTCATATTGAGAACATGACAGGAATCAGGGCAGAGCACGGACGGCGGTCGGCCATAAACAGCTTTGGCTGTAAATGTTTTGTGTATGCACTTTGTGATTTCTTGGAAACGACCCAAACTTTTATCTTCATCCAGCACAGTGTAGCTGTTATATAACAGTCTGACTGCACCAAGCAGTTGGCCGTTTTCTTGCTACTCTGCCATTAGTTTGGCAATGGAATTTTTTGTTTCCTTTAGCAAAGGAACTGCCAATAACAAGGAGCAGACGTCTGAAAGTACAGAGGAAGACCATTATCCCTCATTCCGCTTCTTAATAGGAATGCCTGTGGAAGGTCAGTGTTTAAGCCTTTGCAGTTATGATAATAACCCTGTGTGTGCGTGCCTGTCTCCTGGTTTTTAACACAGCAAACTCTGGAGCCCGGGGTGAATCTGCCTCAGTAAGGACGTACTCCTGTTGAGGGGCTGAGGTGAGGAACCGTCCATTGCACTAATTAAGCTCTAATGGTGTTTTTTCATCAGCGGAGGGTTTTATTTTGTCTGGGTAGACAAAACAAGATTTCTGTAAGCTTCCCAGATAGCTTGCACATGTGCTGAGCACGTTCTTTGAAGCTTGTTGTTTTATGCATTTGTTTGTTGCCCGTGCATCGGTGTGATCGGGGGAATTTAGCGGTTTTACCGAAGATCTTAAAGCAGTTAGGCACAGTTGACTTGAGGTCAAGGAGGTGATGTTAAAATAATGATGTTTCTCTCCTTAGGGCAATGTCTGGATTTGAAACTGGAGGACCCTCTCACTCATCCACGGAGAAAGAAGCAATGATTTAACCATTTACTTTCAAATAAATCTATTTGTCTGACCATTCTGCAATAAAGGAAGCAGAGCTCAGTGCTTCAAAGAAGGAAAGGAGGAAACGATATGAAGAATGTATTTACAGATGAGAGAAGGGAAGTAGAATGGGAACAGCTGTCTTATCTCTCCATCCTTCTTCCTGTCACTTCGCCCTCTCTCGCTCACGCCGTGGCTGTGCCACCGAGTGAATGAAGGATAAAACCACTGTCGGTTAGGTTTCCCCCCAATCTCGTCTTCACACTGTTGCTGTTGGTGTCTGGTGGAAATATCAGGGCTCATTTTCCTACCTTCAGAAGAAACCACTTGCTGCCATTTATTCTTGTACAGTGATAAAACTACTGAACATGTCGCCTTACCACTTTTGGTCATTTAAGGCATCTTTGTTAGCCGGGACAGAAATTAACTTAAAGCTTGACTTGACACCACAAAGCTTGGACAAGATAAGGAAAGATGCATAGCAATGAAATTTTTTTGTGTGAAATGATTTGGGGGAAATTTAGCCCAGACTAGACAGGTAAAAATAGGCTGTAATTCACGGGGTCGTAATGGGTTATAAAAACGCCGGTCTCGGCTCTGCTGACGAGTGAGCTGGTGTCCATTTTGCGGCTCTATTGTTGGCCTCTATGGTGCTAACAGGGGCATCTCTAAGTGTCCTCAATTGGTTGGAGTTGTGTGGTAAATCACGTCCCGTTTTGGGCCATCATTTCATCTCCAACCACATCAGAGAGACCCTCCTCACACGTTGTCTATTGGCAACTTGAAAGCTGAGAGGTTGAGTAATCTCTTTTGAAGGGACCCCATTACAGAGATCAAAGGCTACAACACAGAGGTGGATGGGACAGGGTGGAGCAGGGCCGCAGAGGCTTTGTGTTCAATGCGTCTGATGTCATTGTGGTAGTTCGGTCAGAAATCCATAGAGTCTGCTGTAAACATGGTCTGGGTTCGAATTTAGTCCTTACGAGCTCTGCTCAATGCAATCTTGTGGTTTATGACGTGTAATCATCAGCTCAGGGTCTCGGGGTGCTCCTGATGATGGGAGAGGTGGTAGAGAGATAAAACAGCAGCCCAGTTGAGGAGAGAAAGAATGGACGGACAGATCACAGTCATTTTACTGCACACACAAGCCATAACAGAAACCAAGAGCTCTCTGTGGGAGGACGAGATCAGAGAGAGGCAGGAAGAGAGGGCGAGCCCGAGGAAGCCCAGGAAACAAAACCTTTAGCCTCTGTGTTTACGATGCATGTCATACAAAACGACAATGACCTAAACATTTTTTGGTGGTGAAGATGATATGAGGTGTTGTTCAAAAAATATATATCTGTATAATAAGCCTACAGGGGTGGGTGTGGGAGCCTGGGGATCAATTTGTAAAATGTGTGTATTTTTTTCAGTTGTATTTTTTATTTTTTATGATAACTATTTATTTTCTTTAGGTATGTATTGGATAAATGTATGTACATGTTCTGTTTCTTCTTGATTCTCAATTCATTTGAACTAGTTTTAAAAGTAAATATGAAACCTTGAAAATGATCATTCAAATACGCTACTGTATGTGTACATTTTGAGAAGAAATTGTGCAATGATTTAACAGATTTCCATGATAAAAGTGATAGTAATACAAATTAAAAATATCTGGAAAATAAACAATAATAATGATGATGATAATGAAAATGGTGATGTAAAAGAAAAAATAAAGCAATCCAGTTGGATCTGCTGATCATCGCAAATTTTCAGCATTTTCTTTTCACTGTTCTGATGTAAAATTCCCTCCATATGATAACTGGATCAATCCCGTAAATTCAAATATCAATCCCAGAATTCTTTGGAAGGCTCCTTCGCAGAAGTGCACCATTTAAATTGTATGAAATCAATTTGCTGAGTACAAATATCTTTTATTACCACATTTGATAGGTAAACGGAACAAACCAGCAGCTGGAAAATTAACTTTAAGGTGTCAAATAATTTACAAACCACGTGTTTTGCAAACTGTTTAGATTCACGGACTACATTTAAGCAAAACCCAAAGACAGATTTGGACGCTGCCACAAAAATATGAACTTTCGGAGATGGGTGAAATGCTTAAGTGTGCCCTTCAATTCTATATGGTTTACAGTTTCCCTGTTTCCAATAATCATGGTAACCCATATGGGAACAGTGAGGAGCAGTAAAATAGACCATCAGTAGGTGGTGCTCCTTCCTCTGATAACCCAAGCACATCAGAGGCTGGAATTATCATTAGACACTGGAGAGACCTACCGCTCCACGAGGGCTTCTTCTATAAATACACACAGATATACATAGCTTCATACATAAAGGTATACTGGTGTCATATTGTACACAAATATAAAGGAATATATTAATATCAAAGACATACACATGCTTACATACTAATCAAAAATAACTTAGATGATGTAGATAAATCATACAAAAACAGTACTTTTTAGAGTAAAATCTCTATGTATGACAATTTTCCCTAAGATCTAGTATTGAGGTCTTCTTGTTTTAAGTTATGGTGGTAGGAGGGATTGAAAAAGAGAGAGAAGTGAAAAATTGGATTATGGGAGGAATAACATCCTATCATTTCTTCAGCAAAAGTGAGAAAACGCACAGAAACATGTCACAGCAGCTCTGCTCTGTGTCACATTTGACATTCTCTCTCTCTCTCTCTCTTTCTCTCTCTCTCTCTATCATGCCCTCCCTCCCCACTGCCTGTTCACTCTGGACAGCAGCACACAGACGCAGGACGAGTCGATGCGGATCCACCTCCATCCGATTCTGTTGCTTGCATCTTTGGTGAGTGCTCGGACGAAGGACTGCTTGGCTTTGCACTCGCTCACCCACTGTTTTTTATCCACGCCCAAGCAGCCGGACCTGGTCACAGCTGACCCCGGGGACCTTGCTATTCCGCTAGAATTATTTGACCTTTGCAGCCTGTCCATCGGCTGCTCGGCTCCGCGACAACGAGTCTCGTAAAAGTACTGTTTGAGTGGCCCCTTTTGGGTTTGGATTTCCGGCAAGATGGTGACAGTTCGGCCGTGGGAGTCGATGGCCGTTGTCTTGTCGGTGACCCAAATGCTTTCCGACTCGCACACTGACCTCTCACCTCTCCTGGTGTCAAACAGGTGCGAGCGTTTATTCCTTTTAACAGGACGGGAAGCCTCCGCCCCACCCAGAGGCCCGCTCCTGTCGATCGCCCTGTCGCCGTGTCCCTCGATGTGTCCGTCCACGTCCTCCTTGTCCTCTACGTCCGCGTCCTCCGGCAGCATCCCACTCTCCAACATGAGGAGCAGAGGAGGGTGATCCGGAGGTGCTGATGAGGGCGAGAATAAAACCCGAGGATGTGCATCCAGAAACATCTCATCTCCTTCTTGTAAGCTGTCCAACCCTGTCCCCAAACTGAGCCCTCCCTCCAGGGTTAAGGTCTCATCAGCTCGAACCGGACCTTTTCCACTCCCCGGTGTCAGCTGGCTCCCCCTCTCTGTCGCAGCATCTCTCAGCTGCTCAGAGGGAACAGTTGGTTCTGGTCCTCTTTGACCATTAAGACTAGCAGCAGGACTGACAGTGTTCTGGGTTTCTGGCACAGAAACCTGCAAAGGTCTGATGTCATTTCTCTCCGTTGTGCTCTCTATAGAGTCACGGAGATCGTCCTTCTTGGGAAAGTCTTCAAAAGTGGCATCTCCCTTGCTGGCCTCAGCTTTGTAGTCCTTTAGAGGAGGATAATCCTCTGCTACAGATAGAAAGCTCTCCTGTCCCTTGAATTCGGAAGCCCTGAGTTTTCCTCCTTCTGATGAAAAAAGTAAACTGTCACTGTTTATGTCATTGCTGTGGGAGTTGCTATTTGTCTGGTAGCTTTTTTGACTCTCCACTTTGTATGCGGAGAGCTCTTCATTTGCAGGGGATTTCCCATAATCCTTTTGGTTTTGGAGGTTTAGTCTGTTGTCGTCCTGGCTGAGAGCGTTGCCTGTGTAGTAGTCCTTTTGTGAGGCATTTCCTCGGATGTTGTAGTCCAAAGGGGGCGCAGTGGGAGTTGCGAGGCGACTGACCGACTCGTGACGGTCCTCTCTGTGGTTGTCAAGGCCAGGCTCGGTCGTCGCGGCGGCGATCCTGGACACGGGGTTGTGAGGGAAGGGCAGGGCCGAGGCAATCACCATGGCAACCAGGGGAAGCCAGTGCATCACTCCCAAGACGTATCAGCTGGAGGATGTTCAAGAGAGACAACAAGTGGGAGACAGACACAAAGAGGAAGAGGGAGACAATGTTTCATCACACAAAGGAAAATTGTGAGTTACACAGTTAGACTAGTACCTCAATTAAAATGTAAAATGAGAGGTTTTACTGGTGGCCTGCAGCTTTATGACCCTGGTGTTTTAACTGCCGAGGTATGGCTTTAAAATGTTGGCAGAACTTTTGGAAAAAGGCGACCAAGTACAGCAAGGTCACCCACTGTTTCTCCACGCAGAAAGATGGAGTTCAGCTATGAATACTGCAGATTCTGCCTCAGCTGAACTTCAAATGGAGACACTGACAACCTGGAATGTATGCAAGTAAGAAACTCTACAGCCACGGCAAATTCATTCATGTGTAGCTGCAACCCAAGAAATTGAGCCCTGTGTTTTGGCCTCTACAGATTTTTTTTTTTTTCTTGGTTCCATGGATCTGGTAAGACATGTCTTCTTGTCAGAGGTGCCAGATATGGTTTTTCTTGGGCTTTGTATCTCCTGTATCTGTCAAAGCAGACACGTTACAGGAAAAGACTCCACAGTCACTGAGGTAAACCATTTTCTTTGTGGTTACTCGTGATTGTACGTGTAGATGTATTTGTTTCAATGTCAAAACAGAGATGCCTGAACATGACATAACTTATCTCAAGCTTTGTATTTGGACGTAAATGCCAAGCGACTGCCTTCAAGAGTAAGAGGCTGTTATTGTAGAAATCCTAGCCTGCAAAAACATTCAAAATATTGGATGATGTGCCATCTGACAATGACAAGAGAGTAAAATAATGTTCAAATTACACATAAACAGGAAAAATGCACAGTCACTAAAACTGTATGAGCCAAAACATTTTAAAAATGTTTTTGAAAGATGGGGTGGGCAAACTAAACTGTGCAGAGATCAATTTTTTTTGCTGGAAAATTAAATCAAGATTCTGCTTTTATTAATAGTCTGCAATGCACAGTGTAATAACGACGCGGACTTGCTGATGTTTCACACGCTAAACTAGCTTGTATCACTACATCAAGAGTTCCAGTCTATCTAACTAAAATCAAAATACTTCAGAATTGCTGTTGCAAACTCCTACGGACATCTTGTCTTTACCTGTCAAGAAGACATGTCGAGTTTTCAAGCAACAAAGCAGCATTCCATCACAATATCAACATCCCACCACGAATCCCATTCACTATTTCACAGTTCATGAAAATGTGAATTTAATAGGCTGCTACTACGTCGCTTGCTAGTCAGCTGCCATTGTTTACATAGCAATGCTTTTAATAGGCTCACTCAGAGTGATGGCGATGGGACTATTTTTTTCTCAGCGGAAGCATGTAATTGGTAATAAATTCCTTTTAAGTTAATGCACTTTATATTTAAGTGGAGTGTAAATATTTTTTTGCAGATTATTAGTTTTACTTCACTACTTGTTCCTTATCACAAAATGAATTCTAAAATAGGTGATGTCTACAATATGCTGACTGATTGACAGACTCGTTTATTTAATTTAAAGTGATTGTTAGCAGCTTTTCCTCGTGTAATATGTGCTTGCAATTTATCTTTGCAGACAGATGGAGCGTTGGCTGAGATTATAATTCTTCTAATCTACAGACTGAGGACAAGAATGTATAAACGTCACTGTGAGGACAATGATTTCTTTCACTTATGCACAGTTTTGATCCAGAAAATACTAATAAATAATAATAAAGTAAAAATTAACATCAGCAGATAAATAACTTTGACTCAAGAATATTTTCTGACGGCTCTGTTTTACTTATAACCAAGTTATTATTAGGTGTCGTTCTTAAACTTGCACTCAAGTATAATTTTGAGGTACTTTATCCACGGTAATCAGCCAACGACAATACGTCATCCCTTATTAACCCAGTCATTTCACAGAGAAGAAAGCCTATGCAAAGTGTGTTATTTACAACATCAAGTTCAACAACTTTACTTAACTTAATTACAGTCTCATCCAATCCACGGAATCCATCACAGTAGACACGAAAACGTAAAGACGCTTCGTGCAATATAGTAAGACAAACAAGTGGCATCAAAAAACCCCCTCCGGACCCTAACGTCATCATTTGGGTGACGTAAATTTAATAAAGGAGGTAAAGGTAATTATTTAGACTGGTTGCCAAGAGAGATTCCCGTCTTACTAAGTGGAAAAGTATTTGAGTCACCGATCCACGTGGCCTTTAATAATGCACCCTGAGCATGAGCAGAGAAGACATTTCAACAGAGGTGAGTGTCGGTTTAGTTATTTGTTTGAGAGCAGGGAGGAGGTCACTTGGAAAGAGTTAAAATAGGTGGAATGATCAGTATGTCAGTGATGCGGCTTTACTGGCGAGGCTCCTTCACGGTTTCCTCGGGCAGCATAGAGGAAAAAAACACGCAGGGCGACGGAAAATACATGCCAACGACAGGATGTCAACTCTGTTGGAGTGTTTGTTTCCGCCTGACGTGATCGTGTTTGTCTGTTAGTTGTTGATTGGCAAGTCGGATGTGTCATCAGTGACAGAGACCACGTGTGTGTGACTCCATGTGAATGTGTGCGTTTAAAATAAAATCCCTTTGGTGACAGGACGTGTACTGAGCCCGGCCACACCCTGGACACAATGCAGCAGCCAGAGAGCAACAAGGTTCGGTCAACACATCACTCACGCAGTCACCTCGGGCGGTCAAAGTGCCTGCCTGTCATGCTGAGGATAAATCACATCGAAGCGCTGGGAGCTTTCTGTTTGCCATGGCTACTGCTCAACATATCGGGCCTGCCAGAAAAAAAAAACAAAAAAAAAACGTGCCTTTTGAACGTGATGCATGCAAATGAAACTGTGAGGTTGGTTGTTACAGAAACCCTCAGACACAAACACGGAGCGCCGAGCCAAAACTGAAATTACACCGTGCAATTAAGGAGACGCCGAGGATAGAAGGCGATATTAGAATGGAATGGAGAGGAAAATGACGAAAATCAAGAATGTCTTGTTCAAGGAACTACCGTGTGAGAGATAGGTGTTTTCTAAGGGGCTTCGGCGGAGCACTCAGACGCCACGCAGGAGGCGGGCGAGCGGGCAGGCAGACTCTGTAAGTGTTTTCTCCGTAGCACAGGCAGCAGCACTTCATCACCATGCTCCATTTGCTACAATGACACGCATCATTTGCACTTCCTGAAAGGCTAGACAAGGACCACAACGTTCTTCCACCCTCTGGACAAGAACCAAGCCCTCTGGATCCCCCCAGGGAGGCAAAAACAAATCTTTCCAAATGGAAAAGACAAACCTCACTTTGTAAATAAAACCCCACTTAACTCTCTGCACTTATGTTAATCCGACTCTCTATCTCGCATTAAATTCCCCCAAATGATGTCCTGAAAGAACACTTTTGAGTCTAAAAGACCGACTCAAACCATCAAGCAGAAATCTTTAATTTATACCAAACTAACAGACTAATCTCTGACATTTAGTAGACCGCCATAAAACCGTTCTTCGCGTGATACAGTTAAACCAGCAGCCCTTATCACGCTGATAAACCGGAACGTACTGCAAAAACATTAAATGCAAGTGATAGGAATACTGGATGGACTTTTGTCTGAGCAGTCGGTGTAAACCACGGGGGTTTAAGCCAGATAAAGCAGAGTGAGTGAAAAAGGAATCAGGGGAATTATGGTACAGAGGGCCTCTGGCTGCG
>OMNV01016797.1:0-12622 GCA_900303265.1 Brotula barbata | reverse complement strand
TGGAAGCTAAATGAATTTATACTCACAGCTTTATTTAGTTTAGTCAGTAAAGTAAACACCCACGTTGGCCTTCACCGATTTGCTACCTCGGTGCTGTAATAATTTAGTTTTTGAGGCTCTGAAGCTCAACCCCGTCTGAGGCTGAACGTCCACCTTTTTATGTTGCACCGTAATCAAATCAACATCACACAGGAGGAGGAAACCAAGCCCACAAGAGGGCAGACAGGCAGGGAAACCGGTCCAAAAAGTCCAGTTGTCACAGGCATTCCAGCAGCTGTTATGCAGTAGCAAGAAACCGCAGTGATCCCTGACACGCTGACAATGGAATCCTTTTTATCCCAAAATGATTTTATTCATCCGAACAGAGCTGCTCCTTCGTCAAAAAACAGATTCATCTCTGTCAAGGACGAACATCTGTGCAGTAGAGCGTGGAGTTAAAATGAAGAGACATAAAGAGACAAATGTGAGAGTTCTGGGCTGTGACGGGTGGAAATGATTCAAAAAAGTGCTGAGCTCTGCACTCTCAGCAAATGAACTCTGTCGCTGTGTGTATCCACAGAGAGTGTGTGCTGCTGTACAGTGGCTGACAGAAGACGCTGCGTCTACATCAGTGGCCGTGCAAAGCTCTGCATTAAATCACACTGGGAGCAGGGGAGGGGCAGCAGCTGATCCGGGTCCTGTTGTGACAGTGACATGGGCCTTTGTCCGGAGTCGAGCCGCAGTAAATCTGCTCCACTCCCCTCTGACAAAGGACTGCTGCCATTTATGGGTCCTGGGTGGGGGTGTGTGCCGCTGAATCTACAATGAAGCGAGCGAGACCTCGCAGACCTCAGTGCATTCTTTCTCAGGCTCACCATAGATGACACAGGGAATTCTGGGGATTCCTTTGTTGGCTCTGCAAAGTGTAGACTCGCTCAGCTTTGGTGCAGTGGAATGCCTTGAGTGTGTATTAGTGTTAAGTCATGCCCACAGGGATATCATCTGAACTCTCTCTGTTTTGGAACACAACACAGGTTTATAAAAAAAGTCAGGATTTCTTAGACTAAGAAGAGCTGAGAGCTGTTTTATCACGAGTTCATTCATCTCAGGCTTCACAAAGGTCACAATGGATTCGTGACTGACATCCTTCAATACATGAAAATCAGCAGTTATCAAATGTGGGTGATGAACTCAGAACTGAAGACTTCCTTTTCCTCGTTATCGTCTGCCAGCACTCCCCTCCGAATCCTGTGTTGTTAAAAATAACGTCTCATCAGGGGGAAATTTCAGCGTGACTAACGCTGAGGAAACACGTTGGTCAGCTCCAAACACAGCCAAGGCTTCCTGACTTCCAACTTCACACACATCCGGAGTCCTGCAGACCACATTTAACACCTCAAACACAGGGGTCAGCGTGGGTCATCACAATGTTTAGGAGGAGTTAATGAAGATACTCAGTGGGAGAAGACCTACTCAGACCCTATAAGTAAAAATAACACGTAGAAATACTCCTCAGCAGGCGAAAAAACACGGAGAGCAGCGATGCATTAGCAGTAAAATCTACCTAAAGTATTAATCTACGTGTGAAACTCTCAGTGTGTTAACCTGTTAGCCTCATTTTATTGCAGTGGTGCAGCTAGAAGAAATACTAATAACTTTACTTGGATTGTACCAAGTCACTGATTGACAGGGCACTTTATGGATGTGGGATTATGACTAGGGATTACGTTTGTCTGGTCATTGATCACTTGTTATCGTTTGTTTGACTCTGAAGTGGTTTACTGTGAAGGGTGGTACTAATGCAAAGAGTATAATTTCATCATCAGCAGCAGCAGCAACGTTTCCTCTGGTCCAGAGTCTGTAAACCCAGAGGAAACTTCTCACTGTATCCTTTAATTAATCCAAGATTGTATCTGAAAAAGGAAGAGTTTCCTTCCCTTTTTGGCTTCCTTCTTATTGTAGCAGTGTTATTGCCATGTGTGTAAAAGGACAATGTGAACAGACAGTTGTCATCGCTAAAAACCCAAACTCCCAATCTTTGACGCCACAAACAAGTGTGTCATCAAGAACCTCTGTTGGCATCTCGTACGTCAGTTGAGTTCAAAGCCTTCGGCGACACAAAGAAAAACACAGATACGACTCACACGAGACACTGAAGATCAATCACAGCCTGAAAATGTCAGGGTTGTTATCTTCCATAATGACTTCCTGTTGTGTGCACTTTGGTTCCTCAACACAAAAAAGTCGATATCAGCCGGTGTTCACAAGAGAATCTGCCGCCTTTCCAAAGGAGCAGAGACGCTGGAAAAGGAGTGTACGGGCTGTAATTTAATATTGATGAACACGGGCCGCGGTATAATTAAGTAGGAGGGTAAAGTGTGTGCAGCAAGAATGAGCCGTGATTGGACTTCTGCTTTAATCAAACACTCGTGAGGTGTCGGCTGTACGTTGCTTTGCCTGTTTGCACGATTAACAATCAATCCTGAGCGTTTGTGCTGCGCTCATTTGGGAGAAGAAAGCAACAGGTGAGGTCATGAAGAGGGCTGACGTGGGAGAATCCATTGTTTCCAAAAAGATGGTAAAGCTCGTGTCTGTAAATTGTTACATTTTGTGAAGCCAACTATTTCAGTAAGGAACCAGTTTTCAGCGGTAAACTTCACCTTAACTTTACTGAAATGCTCAGTCACTTGACTCGGTGTCTCTTGACTCCACTTAGGACCCCACTTGAGTTCACTCCATCTTGTTAAGGGGTCTCCCTCAAAAAACAATCGCAGGCACACTGCAGGGCTCGTGAAAAAAATCAGAGAGTGCAGACCGGGAGGAGACTCGCAAGGACTCCTTGACAAGACGGAATAAAAAACCCAAAGTGTCGCCTCTGTGTGACCGCCACAAAGTCACCTAGCAACACTTTCACTTCTCTAATCTCCACTTGTGTTTATTCTGGATTGTAACCCTAAGACCTGTGGAACTGTAACCAAATTATTTACAATCATTTCCCAGATAAACAACACTTTTATCTTTAATAAAGTAAAGCTGAGAGCAGGATCTGATGATATTATAGCAGGATATTATCGTTGTATTATCTTAATGCATGAAGACCTCTCCATCAGATTCACTCTTCCTCGGTCAGACATGCATTTATTTAACTTATAATGGTTTAAAATATTCATATGTCTAAATCTTAACTATTTTAAAATGATATCCAACGTAGATTCCACCTTATTCTGCACATTCTGGTCTGGTACCACTTTGGTTAATGGGCCTCTGTATTACATTGTGATATTTCATTATGAAATATAATGCAGCAAGAATCCATGAACTTGAATATGATTGTAAAACATCCCATTTTGAGGATTTTTTAAAATCTTTTAAATATGATCATTCTATCTTTGATTTGGGTCTTGACTTGTGACTCATTGTGACTCACTTGTGACCCGAACAGCGATGACTCGAACCAACGTCATCATTATGAAAAGGAGGAAACAAAATGCAACAATCTCCTCGTGACAGATGAATCCGTTCCCCTCTCCATGATTCTCTTCCTCACATATATTTGAGGGGTTATGATGTAGAAACTGTAACCTAAATTGATAACATGTAATGGATTCTGTTTTTGGTAATCAATAACAATAAGTAGCAATATTTCAGCTTTCTCCTCCTAAAGCACAAAGGACAGATAAATAATTGATGACCATTTTAGTAAGCATCATGCTAAATAATTGATAGCAGAGCAACAGAAAATGACAGACGTTTATCAGGACAAAGTTTGTGGTTTTTTTCCCCTCGCACGATTAATAAACGAAGAGGAGACACGGAATTATGAGATAGTAGAAAGGAATGGAAATATTCAAAGCTGACTGAAGAAAAAAGAATTTGTGACATCTGTGTGTTGTCTCTCGGGGTAATCTTCATGTCACTGAACACTGAGAGGATCTGCTGTACCAGCTGCTCTGAGGCAGAGGAGGAGACATCACAATCAGATTCAGATCACTGGAAATGATGGATGCACCGTCATCAATGCGTCACAGTCTGTTTTGTGGAATGAGTACGGTCGGAGTACCTCACAGTCAAATCCTCCCGGTCCTTCCACTATGTAGAACTGGTGACTCAAGTATTCTCCAGAGGAACCACCTGCTCCATACAATCAATTCTGACAGAGTTTACATTCACTCACGCATCATCTGAACAGATTAAACTCAGCCTCCCTAAGATTTATATTGAAATATATACAGAGACACATGAAGTTAGGACTAAGAAGATGAATCCTGGTTTCTGGACAGTTCCAGTAAAAACGAATACCGAATCAGGTTTGTGTCTCTACCAGATGGATTCTTCTTCTTCTTCTTCTTAAGAGCAGATTTGGCTCTGATGTTTGGCTGCTGAATGCACAGATTGTGCTTCACTAATGAGCAATGACACACATGCACAATTGATTGGTCCACGGTGTGAAAGGAGAGCTTCATCTCTGGAAAACAATGGACAGACACAGGAGGCATCCTGGACCGAGCAGCTACGGAAAACTCAGCAGGTCTTCACTGACAGAGAGGGACAAAGGAGAGGAAAATGAACGAATGGATCCATGGGTAATTCAATCAGCGATGAGTGTTGATCTGTTTGAATGGAGTCAAGTCTCACTTGACAAATGTTGAGTTATGGGTGTTTGTGTACGCATGTCGATTGATAAGTTGTGAGCTAAGGTAATTCAGAGTTGTTAGCAGTTCTCTATTTTCTTCCAAAAAAATTCTCCAAAGATTTTCACCACACATAGGGCCAGTTTGTCCTTCTTGTACAATTCACAGACCCTTTAAGCAGCGATGAATGACACTGAAGTGGAAAAAGTTCTCATGGATTTATGTTATGTCGAGGGTTGTAGTCTTTTTCAGCGCTCGGGCCTTTCACTGTCCTTGGACGATCCCTCAGTTCATCCTGAGACATTGTTTTGTCTGACACAATACATTACACACTACATATATATATTTATATATAAATGTAAGTATTTACCAATGGAGTGCTCAGTAATGATCAGTGCAAAGGAAAAGTGCACTTAATGTTTTTTTAAACAAGTCTAGATTATATAACAGAACAAATCAATGTCAGTGATTCTTGCTTTTACATCAACACGTTGGACACCTGTTTTAATAAAAAGAGCTACACTGCCATCTGCTGGCCGCAAAAACAGGTGCGTCGACCACTCGGTCATCACATTCAGCGTACAGAGGTCAAACGTGACCGGTTGAGGGTGTGGAAGAAACGGAAATCAGGCTCTGTAAATCTTATGGTGAACGGCGATACTGGCTTTAGAGTTTTCGTGTTTTCTTTGCTCGTTTCTGATCGAAAAACGGTGCGACTGAACGTTATATCCAGGCAGAAAGGAAATCTAAAATGAAACTGGATGAAGTTCAGATTTGCAACGCGTGGGGTCGCTGTGGATGGCTTTTTCATCACCAGACGTCTCTTTCAGCATCACAGACCATCAGTTGTGTGCGTGTGTGTGTGTATGTTGGTTTGTTTCTAACTGTAATGTACCTTTAAACCATTGGATTTACATTTCCACCATCTCCAAACTTGAGAAAGCAAATCCGAAAACCGAAAATCCAGAAGAACGAAGACCGTAAAATGAAAAGAAACAGACTTAACAGACGCATCCGGTTGCGCATTTTCTGTTGTGTGTGTTTCATCCATGTGTTGAAGTCACGTTATGGTTTGTCTGCTTATGCGTTATTGCGCACGGATGTCCAATTCACTGTGAATTACGCACTGAGCGGACGGAATATGGGCCTGGAACCTTTTCTGTGATTCTGATGCTTTGATGAAAAGGTTTCTGTAGACAGGCAGACCTGGGCAAAGAATGGAGGGAGGACGCAGCGGCCGTGAAGTGGGGAGTTGTCAGTCATGCCGCTCGTACCCATTGGTTGCCTCACACACAGCAGCTCTGCCTCTCACTCCTTCTCATAAATGCGCCCCCACCGTCGACCGAGGCAGATAATCACACGGGCCACCGTGAGCGGGACCCACGCTTGAATTTGGTCAACTTTGACGGGAATGCGTTTTGATTCACGAAAAGGTGTCACTAGTCCCACTTGTGCGTTTATTCTTAGCCTACGGAAGAGTTTTTTCGCGGTTTTGCGCTTTTTACGCATAGGTTGCGCGCCTGCTCCACTCGCCTTCGAGGATGACTGGGGTTTTTGAGAATTTAAATACTGATATGCATTCTAACCAGATTACCTCAAGCAGTTACCACAGCTTGCACAAATCGCAGGAGTCGCCGACTCTACCGGTGTCCACGGCGACGGACAGCAGCTACTACAACAGCCAGCAGCCAGGACACTGCGCGGGCTCTCCATTCGGCCAACTCGGCTCCTACCAGTACCACAGCAACACGTCGAGCACGGTGCCATACAACGCAAAGTCATACGACCTCGGTTTCACCAACGCGTCTTATGGCGCATACAGCTCCTACGGTTCCAACTCCTCTCCGACTCCTGCAGAAACAGGTAAGAATAAATCTGTCTAATCTCACGTTATGTAACATCAACGTCTCCAACGCAGAAGCGGCTGATCAAGAATAACCTGATATTTAGGAGAGGGATGTAATAATCGATGACTGTGTGAGCAATTTTTAAACGAAACTTAATGACAGCTGTGCCTGATGTTTGCTCCATATTGCCATGTTGAAATCTTAGGCCCAAACTAAGATCACGCCCAGGAGAAAAAAATCCCAATAGCCACAGCGGTGAAAAATAATCCCAACAACGTTCATGGACGTGTGTCGTAACGTCTCTTGCATTTGTGTTTCTTCAGAGAAAGAAGAGAGCGAGCCAGAAATCCGGATGGTTAATGGGAAACCAAAGAAGGTCAGGAAACCTCGAACCATTTATTCCAGCTTTCAACTGGCTGCACTTCAACGGAGGTTTCAGAAGACGCAGTATTTGGCTTTACCGGAACGGGCCGAGCTGGCGGCCTCGCTGGGTCTTACGCAAACACAGGTGAGTTGGACTAAAACGCAGGTCCACACACTGTCAAAAGTCCTCTTTATATTTTATGAAAGAGGAAATATGGCGTAATGTCAATACAGAACTAATTAACTGCATTTGTAGGCGACCCGTGCGTCTGACGTGCATTCGTTAACGGTCTGTTACTCTTCCAGGTGAAAATATGGTTCCAGAACCGTCGATCCAAGTTCAAGAAGTTGTGGAAAAGTGGAGAAATTCCTCCAGAGCAACACGTTGCTTCCAGCGAGTCTCCCCCCTGCGCATCCCCGCCAACCACTGCCTGGGACTTTCCACAGACTCAGAGAATGAACAACTCCAGTTTACCTCAGAGCAGCAGCCCTCCCAACACCACGGCGCCCTCGTCGTTTTTGGCAAACTACTCCTGGTATTCAACTACGAACTCTACGACGCATCTGCAGCCTGCTCTGGTTCAGCATCACCACAACTCCGCCATAAGCGCCGGAGCGATATTTTAAGTCGGACAATGCTGGTTTAAAAATTAAAAAAAAATAATAAAGAAAGTAAGAAAGAAACGCCAATACCTTCATGCAGACCTCGTGTGCGCAGCGTGAGGACTTTTACGCGCAAACATAGTCTCGACAGGCTTATGGACCTTGCCATTTTACGCACTGGCAAACGGTAGACACAGATTTCTACAGTTATTTTTGTATTTATTTATTTTGTTTATGTGGAGGGATGAATGAACCACTATTACCCAAAGCAATCACAGCCCGGGCCCGAGCCTACTTTTACGCGGACGTCACTTTTGGCATTCCTGCAAGTAAAAACACTCTTACTCCCACGACAGGAGTAAAAGTCACAAATGTAGCACAAGTGAACTGTATCGTGCCTTTTTTCAAAATGACCTCATTTTGTTGTGCGATGAAAACAAAAAAAAAATACAGAAAAAACAGCTCGTCTTTGTCCATTCTTCATGTTTTTGCTTGAGTTGCTTGTTATGGGTAAGTGTCTGAATCCACCTTTGTAAATATTTCACCGCAGCCTTTTGATAGAACCCAGGTCGTTTTGACTTTTTTATATCGGTGCAAATCCATTAAACATTGTAAGCTACTGATCGTCCTCCACTCTGTTTTACTTGTATCACTCATTGTGTTTTTGTCTTATTTATTTTAGCTGTGTTCCATATATGAGCAGACGTTATTTAAATAAAATGTTTTCTGTGCAAACCCATCGCTCCTTTTTGTCCTATTTTATAGCCCGAGTGTGTTTTATTGTGAGTGATGGCCCAGATTATTTCATTTGATTGTACAGGTTAAAAATAAACCATATTTCCAGCAGGTCATGTGAATATTTTTGTTCGTTTATTTGTTTAGTTATTACAGACCTGAAAATCTGATTTTAAATGAGCGTATCGTGGTGATTTAGGGACTTGATAAATATTTACGCACGCATTATGTTTTTTGTTATCCAGCAGTGACGTTTTTCAGATACACTCTAAGAAATATGATTTAAAAAAATAGGAAATAGAACTTCAAGTCAGCAGACGATCAGCCGGGCTGAATACAGGCACGCAGCAGCAGGGCCCGAGGCACACACACTCTCACACACACACACACACACAGACCGACGCGCCCTAGCATGTGAATGTGTGTATGAGAGAGAAACAGAGAGAGAGGGAGAGGGAGAGAGCAGATCCTCAGACTCCGTGGAGTCACCGCGCTTCTTCCCAGACGTTTTATGAAGTCAGTCTAACAAGAGGGAGAGACAGAGACAGAAAGTAGGTCCAACACAGCCCGGAGCTACAACATGGAAACATTTCTCACGTCTCACTCACTCACACACACACACACGCCGAGTCTCTGATCTGTGAGGAGGAGCACGGTGACCCATTTATTTATGCGCTGCATGGCATACAGAAAACCCCACAAAATAATTTATTTGATCTTATCTAATTCATGTTATTTAAAAAACAACAACTTTCAGAGTCTACACCTGTAAGACGTTACCAATTTATTAGGTACACCTGTGCACATCACTCCATCCGTAGTTGATGCTGAGTTTTGGACACTGAGTTATAAAAGTGCAGATAAATCTTACTGTTGTTGCGTTAGATTGAATTATATGAAATTATGATATTTAATGTTTTTATCGCTTCCGTTTACACGTGACGCTACAATATCAGAGACACCACAGCCTCAAAAAAACGATCACAGATTGGAGTCAGCAGCTTTCTGAGAGGTTAGATGAGTATTTATTACAGGTTTGTTATAAATGTAGATGTGTCCTGCTTTAATGGGATGAAGGCGCTTCTTCTTATTATTAAGACACACTGTAGTCCCTCCGTGAAGTTTTCACGTCTGACAGTAAATCCCACACGCTTGCCTTGAAAGGACCAGGGGCCACTTTGTAAAGTGGAATCGTTTCCTTGCACATAATTAGGACTGCAGCTTGTCAGCGTTATTAGGCTACATGATGGAGGATCCTCCCTGCAGGGCCTGTCTGCTGCTGCTGCTGCTGCTGCTGCTGCTGCTGCTGCTGCTGCTTCACATCCCAGGGTCCAAACACACACCAAACCTACACCTATGTACATTAAACTGCACGTGGCGTGACAAGAATGATCGGGGATCATCTCCTTTATCAGATTTTCTATTGATCTGAGCCGATTTCAGTCCAGATGTGAAGCAGTCACCGTAGATTTCTATACAACACGTCACATTTCTTTGGTCGATTTATTGGTTAAAGTAAGAGAAACGCACAAATCAAATTGTTGTTTTTTGTTTTTCTTCAATAAGCATTATTTCCTTGTGCTCCTTGCGCCTTTGTCTCATCCATGGATTACAACAGCTGTGCTTTTATATTTCCGGATTTCTCTAGGCAACTTGTAAATGCCATACCCCCCGATCCTAATTTATACCCTGATCTGTAATTTCATCCACATTTGCTCTGGTTTGAGCATTCTGGCTCTCAGATCTGAAAGCCTGCAATTACTATATAATTCTTCGCAATTTTAGATGTCCTAATATGGGGTGTAATTTTTACGCAAGACAATTTCCCGCTATTTCAAGCATCAACATTGTCAAAGTTGTATGTACATAATAAACGGGAATATCAATGCATAGTTTTTAGCATAACATCTTGACTCGACGATAATTATATCCGTGTGGAGCCTACGCGGAATTAGCCTGAATTGCATGGTAACTGCTGCTTTAAATTTTAAAAAATTACTCATAATTTCCCCCCAAAGATTACCAAGATCTCGAGTGCACAATGTCATCAGCGTAATGAGGAGTAAACATTTATGCTAATAATCTACATTTTTTTCCCCATCAGCTATAAAGAGGGGAAATAAAGCAGACATTTCCAGTCATATTCTGAACTCTGCTGTTATAGCTCACACACACCAACACATGGGAGACATTTTGATGGGATTTAAGCGCTCCGCTTGCTGCAGGATGCTGCTCATCTGCTTCCATGGCTGCTGGATTTTTGGGTACGCGGAGAATAGGAGGACGGTACGTATCATCATTTTTGTGTCTTATAGCAAAAAGGCGTGGGGATATGTTCAGCCTGCACGCGCTCAACAAAGCCTCGTTATTTATCCATATTACGCGTTGCGCATTTATGTGCCAAGTCTTTGCGCTTTTACGCGGCGCCGAGATGTGTTTATTTTTACACCCCTCCGGTTTAATCCGGGCAGATTAAACTCATTTCAGGAGTGCGCATTTTAGCAGCTGATAAAAAAATGAAACTTGAGCGTCTTCTCCCTGCATCTTTCCAACATCTTTATCAGGAGTTTGGAGGAAAAATTCATATATCTTCTATGTGCGTTGACGGAGAGAGGAAACATAAAGATGTTCAGTCATTTTAGTTTTCATTACTCTTACATTGTGCTCTGCTAATTTCGGAGCCTCTTCGCATTGACAGCTCACTGATGTACACCTGCAAGCAATTTGCCAGTCTTCTACATAGACTAAGTCTAAGAGAACACTGACGAAATGGCAGCTCACCTATTTCACTTCTTTTCTCTCTCTCTCTCTCCCTCTCTCTCTCCCTCTCTCTCTTTCTCTCTCTCTCGCTCTCCCTGTCTCTATTGCAGCAGCACATTTCTTTCAGAGCACCATCTCTTTTGTCAACGCAAAAAGATTCTCCGTGAGAGAAGGGAAAAAAATTGCTCATAATTACCTCAGAGATAGGAAACTGCATTAGAATAAATAAGGGCGAAATGACTGTAATTATGTTGGGTTTGATGGGCTCAGCTCGTAATCAAGGAGAGAATGCAGCGAAATAACACTGACCCTCTTGGATGTGCAGCTGCGCCTTTCTAGAGCTGCAGACACGCTGGGCGTTGAAGTTTGATTCATCTTTCTATAAACTGTGGAAATATACATCAGGCCATTCACCATAAAAGTGTTATTGTTGTTATTTTTATTAGTAGTAGTAATAGTAGTAGTAATAATTATATCAGTGTGGGGAAGAATGAAATAAATAATCTCGGGAGGCGAGAAATTTGTGTGATTAAAAAAAAAAGTCGCGTAGGCCATTTGATTGCATTAAATTTGTCATGTTAATTGCAAAACATTTTTTTTTTGTATTCGTGGAGATGCTGCAGCTGCATGGAGAGTGGCGCGCAAAACAGCGTGAAATGTTCTCGCTTTTTTTCTTTCTTTCTTTCTTTCTTTCTTTCTTTCTTTCTTTCTTTCTTTCCTTCTGTCTATAAATATTAATTTCTTGTCTGTCTCCATAATATTTGTGCTGCCTCGGATGCGGAGCGCGACAATGGAAATCAAATAATCATATTTATTCTATTTTATAGTACTGAAATGATAGTATAATACCCTATATTTCGTCGGTATGTGTTATAATTTTTATTACAATATACTGGAAGCAAATAATAATTGACTAATTGAATAATATTAAGATGTTTTTGGCTTTCTTCTTAAACTCTGAGGTAACCACCAATGGATCCATCTCCATTATATAATATTATAGTGTATTACATTTTATTTGTAGTTAAATTTTCAGTATTTCCAAAAGCACCAAATATATTAGAATGCATTCTTGGTAAATCTGTACAATGTTATCCAACACATCCTGGATAAAGACAAAATGAGGGGAACATTTAAAAATATATATCAAATAGCTTAAAAAAAATAAGGGTTACTGTGAAGGATTTTACGATATTTTTTAAAATCACAATTTCTCTGGAAATCATGTTTTTATGCCATGTATAGGCAAAAATTGATGGAGTCACTAATGCGAGGAGGCCCACTGAATTAAACAAAAATCTTTTAAATAACAGTATACGGTCACGTTTGAAAGATTTTTCTTTTTGCTCATCACACTGCTGCACCACAAACGATGCACTTTTTCACTTTGACTCATCTCAGTGTGAGGCGCATTGTGTCTCTTAACGACAAAAGAATTCTTCCCTATTCATTCATTTCTATATTCAACGACGCTTAAACCTCCTTTGTGATAAAACCTGTAGGTCAGATGTAAAACAAATATGATTTGTAAGATGCTACGTTCAATTTCAGTCCAGAGGTTTGCCAACATCTGGAGCAGCAGCAGCAGCAGCAGCAGCAGCAGCGCAGAGGCTAAATGCTAAACATGACCATAAATCTATATGTCGAGCCTTTTTCAGCTCCCATCCGGGGCCTGTTATTAATAACCAACATGATACTGCTTTA
>OMNV01016794.1:9927-21453 GCA_900303265.1 Brotula barbata | reverse complement strand
TCTTATGCTATTTTCCTCTATTGTTGCATCTCCTCTTTTTATCATTTATTCTCTTCACACACGTTTCTTACTGCACACCCGACCCTGAAAGCAGATCCTCTTCCCAGCTTTTTTTCTTCCATTTTTTTCCATTTTTTTCCATCTTTCATCCTTTTTTTCTTCCATTTTTTTCCATGCTTCCTCCTTTTTTCGTCCATTTTTTTCCATCCTTCCTCCTTTTTTCTTCCATTTTTTCCATCCTTCCTCCTTTTTTCGTCCATTTTTTTCCATCCTTCCTCCTTTTTTCTTCCATTTTTTTCCATCCTTCCTCCTTTTTCCTTCCATTTTTTCCATCCTTCCTCCTTTTTCTTTCATTTTTCCCATCCTTCCTCCTTTTTTCTTCCATTTTTTTCCATCCTTCCTCCTTTTTTCTTCCATTTTTTCCATCCTTCCTCCTTTTTTCTTCCATTTTTTTCCATCCTTCCTCCTTTTTCCTTCCATTTTTTCCATCTTTCCTCCTTTTTCCCTCCCATTTTTTTCCCTCGTCTGTCCTCCTTTTTCCCTTCTCTTCTCTGTAGCCGTTTGTTGTGAAGCCCTTTGAGTCGTGGTGTGTGATATTAGCTCGACTTGACATCATCGTCATCATCATCGGCGGCGGCATCTCGGTGAAGGTTCCATATTTACAGTATGGTGTAATATGGTGTTATGTATTTCACAGCAGCCTTATAAGACTTCACACGTACACATGTTTATTCAAAGAGGTTCTACATCACACAGTATGAGACGTGACCTCGTACTACTAACATACAGTACGTACAGTAGCCCTTTTACTCCGTGCTGTATATCTGTCATATTTATCAGTAATCTATTCAGTAATTAGAGTAATGAGGCCTTGATGAGTACCGTTAGTTACACTCGGTAGTCTGATACCTTCAGTACTCCGTTACAGCTGAAGTACTCAGGTTGCTGTGTGTAGTTAGCGTGGTTGTCTCCAGGTGGCGTCACTTTGTGAAGTAAGTAGTGATTTATGAGTATTTGTAGTAAATAAATGCGTCGGTCGTGTCAGGTAGAATTCATTTTTGTCTTCCATTGAGCGTATAAAAGGTATTTTGATTTCCTCTCTTTCGACCGTGCTGGTGATTTTATTTTGCGGGCTCTTATCGCGTTTACTCCTTAGGATGATTCGATCCCGCAGGTTTAGTCCGTTTCTCGCCGCGTTGTTTGAATCACGTCTGTACAGGAGATACGCGGGCATTGAGACACTTTGTGAGTCTCATTCTAAGAGATGTTCCCCGTGCTGAAATGACACGCTCGACTTGACAGAAAGGCCGTGGGATGTCTGCCGAGACGACTGGAGGAAAGGAACAAGTTAATAGACTGCTGCAATATCCCCTCCCTTCAATCCCCCTCTCTCTCTCTCTCTCTCTTTTTTTTTGCATACTTATTTTCCTCGCCGTCATGGCTTCAAAGTTGTTTTGGTCATTTCCTATCTGTATTCAAGTCCTTAAACTAATCTGGCAGATAGCAAAGTGATTGCCAGCGCTGGGGAAAAGGGTTGCCGCGTTAATTAAGTGCTGATTGAAGGCCTTTGTGTGTTTTAATGTTTTTCTTCCTCCTCGGATCAGGAAGTACTTTTAATAAATCTAACTTTGTAGTGACAGGTGTAATTTTCTGCTTTAAGGACAGATTTGGGCTCTGCTGGGAAATCGCTGCTTATTTGCTCTTTAGCTCTCGTTCCACTTATTAAAATCCAAGACACCCCCGAAAATAGCACACGGGGTGATGTAAGGGCAGCTTTGTAATCAGAGTCACACAGGGGTAATTTAGTTACGGAGCAGGGCGTGTCATTGAAATCTGTCGCAGCGGTCTTTTCTTTTTACAAATGTTGCCATTAGTGGTCCGGTGACTGTAATCTCCCAGCACAGAGGCCTGTAAAACGCTCGGTATGGATTATATCGGCATTGATTGGATCCACATAAAGATAATCTGCTGTTTTTTCCTTTGAATATCGTGTTCCGCAAACTTAGCTTTTTTTTTACTTCAATCTAAAAGTTATTTATCAGGATGAGTCAAAGTAGTAAAAGTAAAAGTATTTCTGGTCCCTTCGGTGTCGTTTCTACCTTTTGATGGACTTCAGGTGAACTAAATGATAATCATAAAATAGATAGAGAGCAAATCTTCAGTTCCCAGTCACTTGAGTGAAGCTTTTCAAACCTGATTCAGAGATGAGTTTGGACTTTGGAGGACACGTTCAATGAGATCCACTGTCAAGAGTTTCAGGATTTTTTACTTTGTCACACCCAGGGGTCATATTTTCTCTTCCTCAAACTGTCACATTCAAACTTGGGAAGTTGTGAAGAATTTTTGTCTTTTCGGTTTGTACACATTTTTGGAACGCCATCTTTTCACGGCGCCTCTCATTATTTAAAGAGATGTTTCGTAATATATAATTTTTGGGTTTTCAACACGTCTGTCTTGTCAGTGTGAGAGATCCTCAGAGTTTGACCCATCGGATCGTCCCCGCTGCTTCATCCGGAGCGTGCCGAATAAAAACGCCAAAAACTACAGAAAATGCAGAAACGCCTTCCTGTACTTTTCTTTTCTTTTCTTTTTCTTTTTTAATCGTTACTGTGTCAAAATCAATACACAGATGTGGCGCCCGCTCCACCCTCTCTACCTCTACTGTCGCTTTCATAACAATAAAGCAGAAATGCCAAAAAAAAATCTAAAATCAATACGTAAATCATGAGAAACGACCGTGAAGTAATCTGCGGTGTTTTCCTTTTTCCTCCATCTTGTTCTGTCCGTCTTGGTATGCCTGCTGTGTGTGTTTCATTTTCCCGTAGCCACCGACTCCGTACTGCAGCCGGAGTCGGTGACGGTGAACCGGACTCCCCCCGTTCAACCCCAAACCAGCGCGGCCGCGTCCGTGAGCGTTTCATCCCCAGAATGCGCTTTTGCTTTAAAATCCACGCCGAGCTTCCCGTTGACCCCATTATGTCAGGAGACGTAACGTAATTATCGGCCCAGAGGAGAGATCCTCGCCGTGATCCTTGCATAATGCACCTGTGCAGGCCGCATGCCGAGCCGCAGCATCTTGAACGACATAAAAAGCAAAGTGCGGCGGCGAGGAGCAACACTTGGCAGCTGGCTCCTCCTTCCCTCCGGAGCCGTTCTCCCGTTTTATGCCCGTATTATTCTTCTCTCGACCCCACCTGCTCTCTCTCCCACGCGCACACACGCACGCACACGCGCACACGGGCGCGCGTGCTCGACGCCGTAGTAAAATCACAAAATCATGTTTTATTGATTTACTAAGAGAGCGAGTCAGAGACAAGAGTGAGCATATTTAGTCTAATCCCAGCTGTTGGGGCCTGGAAGGATGGACGGCTCCTTAATCCCCCGCGCTGTCAGCGGCTTCACAGAGACGACCAAAGATGCTCCATGATGGCTCTACAATACACAATGCTCCGGGTTTTCTCTCATCTTGTCCTCTCTGCTCCCGGTAATTTCAATGAAGCTCCTTTAGAGGGGGATTAGACGCCGCTGTCTCATCTGTCGAGCTGTCACTCCTCTCTCCCTCTCTCTCTCTCTCTCTCTCTCTCTCTCTCTCTCTCTCTCTCTCTCCCCCCCCCTCTCTCTCTCTCTCTCCCTCCTCTCCCCCCCTCCCCCCCCCCCCCCCCTCCCTCCCCCCCTCTCTCCCTCTCTCTCTCTCTCCCCCTCCCCCCCCCCCTCTCTCCCTCTCTCTCTCTCTCTCTCTCCCCCTCTCTCTCCCTCTCTCTCTCCCCCTCTCTCTCTCCCCCTCTCTCTCTCTCTCTCTCTCTCTCTCTCTCTCTCACACAAAAGCTCACTCATACCCGCTTAAATGATTGTAGTATCAGGGCCAGCAATCCTTGAGCCCATGTGAATGCAATTCAAGCTAAATTCCTCTCAGTTGAGATAAAGTAGATTGAAGGAGAGAGGTGAGAAGTGTCAGAGTGCCTCATCTGATTTAATTACTGTAATTGGGTTTGAAAAGAGACTAGTAGTGTGTAAAAGACAGCAATGGGTTAGAAAGGTTAATATGTGAGCACGGATCAGACTTGATTCAAAGAGAGTGAAAGGGGAGTGTAAAATGGAGATACTGTTTATCATAAAATGAGCACGTCACAGATTAACTGCAGATTAGTGGGGTGGAAATCATCAGGCCAGAATGAATACAGCGTAAATTAGGTTATCCTCCGCTCCTCTGCAGCTCTGGAGAGACCATGAAGTGAATGATTATGAAAGGGCTCGCTCTTAAATGTATATTTTGGTTCATGATATGATGATGATGCGTTATCCATACTGTACGTTCCTTATGCAGACAGTGTCAGCGCTATGAGCGTTGTCCACTCTCCTGATGGATGTTATGCTTCTGACAAGGGACAGTAATCCCAACTTTTAGATATAACTTTGACTTTCAGGGATAATGTGAGGTGGAAAATATAGTAATCACTCATTCAATAATAATAATCCATTTGTTACACGAATTAAAGTAACTGAATTTACTTGGATGGTAACAAAGTGATGGCAGATGGGGTAAATTGTATAAATTCTGGCGCACAAACGTTTTAATAGCATAACAACACGAGAACCTTGACCAGAAAAGGGAGGGTTTACATAAATGAGGCTCGGGATGGCATGATATCAGATATTCAAGAATGTAAATATGCGGGGGTGATAGAATTTACTAAGTGCTGTGTGTGCTCTCATATATGTCAGATGGTCTCTCTCTCTCTCTCGCTCGCTCTCTCAGTGACTCATGGATTAGTTCTGCCCTAACCTTTTAGTTAATTCTGTCCTAATACATGGACTTATATGGTCGTATGATTGTTTTGTAGTACTGGTGCAATTTGTTGATGTGACTATAATTATTGTACTGGTGCACATAAACACACACTCATTATTTTGGTGCACTCTTCCCCTGACACACTCTCACTCACTCTCACTGGGGGCCTCTCCTTCATTATTTACTCATGCTGCTTCCCTTTCAACTGAGAGGGAGGCTGTATTCGAAACAAACCAGACACTCAAAGCTATAATTTCCTGAGGTTATTTTAACTATTGAATGAAACGAGACAGTATCTTTGTAATTCATTCACATTTGTTGATTTCAGAGTTTAATTAAGGCTGTTTTACAGCCGTAGAATGAGCATCAGTTTAAAAAAAGCACAATAGATTGGATCTTGTTTGGGTGTGTCTGTAACAGTGTGTCCAGAACAATGCCTTACTGTTTTTAACATAAAACAATAGCTCCTTTGTGGTACTCGGTATTGGTAAAATAATGCACACACGCACACGCACACGCACACACACACATACAAAAATGCAGCCCTATCATCATTACTCATTTCCTTTAGTTATTTTAATTTTTCCATGCACAGGGTAGGAAAAATAGAGTTTCATGGGTGGCAGCATAAAGTGACACCCAAGTCAAATTGTGCTCAAATTAAACAAAACGACAGCATTTTTTTTCTTAGCTCAACAACAGAAATTAGAGAAATACAACCAGCAGATAATGGATACAGAATAGGATGCATTAACACTCAGCAGAGGGATTCTAGAGTTCAAGAAAGTGGCTTTTAGAGCATTTTCTATGTTTTTATCCATATGACTATCATTGTGTCCCTTATTTTTCAAACATGTTGAAACATTTACACAGTTTGTGTGTTTTTGTGTGTGTGTGTTGACATCCTTTTGCGGGAATTTGCAGCCTTATCTTGCCAGATTTCCCAAACACTCTTATGCAATTTGACCCATACACAAATACTTCATTATGTTGTCCGGGAGCATGCAGGACACTATCATAGGGAGCAGCTGAACCCAACCCACAGACCACAGCTGGGAAAGTTCAGTGGATACTTTCATGTTATACCCATCCCTGTTGTCTCAGGGTAATAAAAACCCTCAGAGTGTTTGGACATGTTTTCTCCATGATTGTACGCAACTTTGTGCATGGAAAGAACATCATTTACACTGCAGGCACACTGGTTGGTGAACATGTGTGACTGTTAAAGTGACAGAATGATAATCGTTGCAGATAATTGAATTTTGGATATTCTAGCATTTTGTAGATGGTACTGATGAGGTTAAAAAAGTGGGAGCAGGATATCAGCGCTCCGAGCCTGCAATAATCAATAATTATTCCTAATATCTCCATTATCAGCAGCATCTCAGTGCAATCAATACATACATCACAGTTCATACAGCGTGTGTGTGTGTGCAGGGGATGGGGTGTCAGATAACCATTTGTCATTGCAGGAGTCTATGAAACACCCGACCCCTTGGCAAAGAACTGCACACACAGACAGTGTGTGTACACATTTAGAGTCATGGTGTCCACCGACATGATGTGCAAAAATACATGAAAAAGCATAATGATTCAAAATAACCCTTTTGTAAACTAACAAAAATAAGAAACTACAAAATACAGCCTCATAAAATTTAAAGTATTTTGTACTTTCGAAAGTGCAAAATTACATTTTAAGGCAACGATGAAATCTCAAGTGTAGAATAAATTATTCAATGTTTTTGTGTTGAACCAGATTTTTGTATTCATCCATCACTATGTCACATTTATTCAGTGATTTACTTTCACCTGCCATGATCTCATTTTCTGTTGCACTTTTACAAGTAATTCTAGTTGTCTAGAGTTGTTCGGAACGCGTCTAGCTGCTGGCTATTTGTCCATCTAGTGTTACGCTCTAATATCATATTAAATGTTGTGATTGTCAATTAAATATTCATTGATGTCGTTTGTTGAATAAAACTCTCGGCGATGACACACATTGTTTGACTTAACCAACCTCCTGGACTCTGGACTCTTGCTGAGGGCTGCTTTGGCCAAAAGAGCTAAATTCCACGAAGCTCGACCAGTTCCGGGAGATTTCCCTGCTGGATGTAGAGGGGAGAACATTCTGGTCTATCATCGCCAAAAGGCTAACAACATACCTGCTCGCCAATGAGTTCATTGATCCCAGTGTCCAAAAAGGAGGTGTACCGGGATATTCCGGCTGCCTGGAGCATACAGCAGTGATCAGACAGCTCATCAACGAAGCCAAGAGTAAATACAACACACTCTCTGTCGTTTGGCTGGACCTCGCCAAAGCTTACCCAAGCGTCCCACACCACCTGATCCGAAAGGCATTGGATCACTACCGAGTTCCATCAGAGGTAGTCGAGCTTGTTATGTCGCATATGGATGAGGCGCTACGGATGAGGTTCACCGTAGGAACCGTCACCACCAAATGGCAAAGGCTCAAGAAGGGCATCATGGCAGGACGCACGTTTTCCGTGGCCCTATTCATAGCGGCTATGAATCTGTTGCTGAAGGCAGGAGGAATGCAGTGCAGAGGCCCGAAAGCAGATGACGGCACGAGACACCCTGCCTGTCGAGCTTTCATGGACGACGTGAGGGTGATGACTCCATCAATCCAGGGGACACAGTGGATCCTGAGCGCACTGGAAAAGATGGCGACATGGTCGCGCCTGCAGTTCAAACCGGAAAAGTCAATGAGCCTCAGTATCTTGAAGGGGAAGCTAACAGGAAACATCTTCAGCATCCAAGGCTCTGAGATGCCAACAATCCAAGATCAAGGGATTCGATGTCTCGGAAAGCACTACGACAGCTCAGTAAAGGACAGCGGCAATCTCACCAACACCAAAGCCCAACTGAACACCTGGCTCAAGGCAATTGAACACAGCCAACTACTCGGGAGGTTTAAAGTCTGGTGCTTTCAGTATGGCATCGTACCTCGGTTGCAATGGCCCTTCCTACTTTACGACTTTCCCATGTCCCAAGTGGAAGGAATGGAAAGACTGTGCAGCAAGTTCTTGCGGAAATGGCTGGGCGTCCCCCCATCCTTCAGTACAATCAACCTGTATAGCAAGACCTCCAAGCTTCCCTTGCCAGTCTCATCAGTGGTCGAGGAGTTTAAAGCCACCAAGGCAAGGGCAGTCAGTACACTCCTTTTGTCTGAAGATGGGAAAGTAAGACACGCAAGTAAGACTATCAAATGCGGCAGAAGGTGGAAGCCCCAGCAAGCTGTGATGGAAGCAGAGTCCCACTGGAAACACCAGGAAATCGTGGGCGTGGTATGCCAGGGACGTCTGGGCCATGGACACTACAGCAAAAAGAGGTGGAGCAGAGCTTATGCCCGAACCAGAAGAAGCCTCATGGTCCAAAGAGTCCGTGAGGCAGCAGAGGAGGACCGCCAGGTGAAAGCGATTGGACTTGCCTCTCAGGGTCGATGGACACAGTGGGACCAGGCACAGGAGCAACCACTGACTTGGAAGGAACTGTGGCAAACCGACCAAAGAAAATTGAGCTTTCTCCTGCGCTCTGTGACTGACCTGTTACCAACACCAAGCAACCTGAAGATTTGGGGCAGAAAGGAAGACCCATCCTGCAACCAATGTAGCCTCCTGTACACTGAAGCGCATCCTGACCGGTTGTCCAAAGGCTTTGGCAGAAGGGCGCTACTGATGGAGGCACGATAAGGTCCTCACGGAAATCGCCAAATGGGTGGAACAGCAGCGAGTCAAAGCCAACAACAAGCAGGCCCAACCGCCCAGAGCCATTACCTTTGTGAGGGAAGGGGACAAGGCTCGTAAGACCAGCACGGCGGCCAAGAACCTACCTTATACCTTACAACGGCTGAGTGTGGACCTGAAGAGGAAGCTTGTCTTCCCACAGGACGTGGCAGTGACCCCACTCTGACCAGACATGGTCCTGCTATCCAGGAGCACGAAAACCATCATAGTTGCTGAGCTCACGGTGCCCTGGGAAGAGAGGCTAGCCACGTCCCACCAACTGAAAAAAGCCAAATACCAAGACCTGATCGATGAAGCTGTTTTAAAAGGGTGGCACGCAACCATCTTTCCCATTGAAGTCGGCTGCCAGCTCCCAGCAAAATCAGTGCGCTATTTCCTCCAGAGAGTTGGGCTGGAGCCCAAACAGTTGAAGAAAGCCACCAGGGACATAGCTGCAGCAGCCGAGTCCAGCTCAAGATGGCTGTGGTTGAAGAGCGCCTACAGTTGGAACCCTTCTGCAGGTGAAGGCTAGTCAGTCTTCACTGCCCCACTTAGGCGAGGTGTACAGGTTAAGGGGCGAAACACCTGTGAACCTGAGATCCCTGCTGACGATGCGGAAGGGTATCCAACAATGTGGATGCTCCTTGGTCTGCATCACCATAGTTAGTGTACTGTAGTTCCTGCAGTTACAGCTCGTGGCAAAGCATTTCTCATGTTTATTTCACCTGAGCAAAACTACATGTGTTGCCAGGAAAATTTAGCTACAAGAGGGAAAGTGTGACAACATGATAGGGCAAACAAACAAAAGGTTTTTTTAAGTCTCTGCAAAAAAAACAAGATATAATAAATACAAATATTATTCAAATTAATGACAATAAGGACAAAATAGTACTTTTGTTTTTAAAACCCGTATTTCACGTAGAAATATCAGAGATACTGCCCATTCCTGTCTGCATGCATATATGAAGGTATTATAAGAATACAGAGCCTTCAGGAAGTATTCAGACCTTTTTTCCACCTTTTGCTTTGTTACAGCCTTATTGTGAAACGGTTGCAATTCAAGTGACCAAATTTGTGTTTTGCAAATAAAAAGTGTCCCTCCTCTCACAGATTCTTTCTTTATTTTGATCCACATCCCACCTCTCCTAAACACAAACTCCAGGTGAAGAAGCACCAGCAGGACGTGGTGGGCTTCTTGGAGGCCAATCGAATCGGCTTCCAGGAAGTGGACATCACCATGCTGGAGGAACAGAGGCTCTGGATGTATCGCAACATCCCCGTGGACAAGCAGCCAGAGAAGGGCAACCCCATACCTCCGCAGATCTTCAATGAAGATCACTATTGTGGGGTATGCTGGCTATTCACACTGTTGAAACCGTGGACGATGTGATAAGTTTTTAAATTATGTGAATTATGAATATCATTCTACCTCATATAGAAAACAGCAAGCACGCTGTGTTTGTTAGGGCATCTACTGTTGTTCCTGAATGTCAATTTGTGTCCTCCTCTGAGATTGCATGACAGTCTCTAATCCGGCCATAATCCACTTCGCGGATGAAGCAGATTATTTGCTGTGACAGTAGAGTGAGCCGGTCATTGAACGACACTCTTAAAGCAGCAGTGGAAGGCCACTTTGTTCCTAAGCACATCCTTTGGTAGGGATGTTTCCAACTATTCAATGGGCAGGATTATGTAACACTGTGAATCTCTATTTTTGGTGTTTCCCCTCAGGACTATGAGGACTTCTTCCAGTCAAAGGAGAACAACACTGTGTTTGCATTCCTTGGGATCAGTTCCCAACAGAACTCAGTCAAAGTAAGTGGCTGTGCGTATACGTTTTTGACTGCGAGACATGTACACAAACAGACACTCTCATACATATTTGAATATATTTAAAGCACTTCCACGAGAATTTGTAAGTCACAGAGCCCATTTGTGTGTGATTTGACTCCATTCTCTCCTCATAGAAACGTTGTCTTACAAAACCTCTCTTTGTCCTTTCCACCAAGCCTCATAAACATCCACTCACTTGACGAGCTCACAATTTTCAAAAGCAAACTCTTTATTTTCCTCTTGTTGTATTTGCTGGTGACCACTTTTTTTGTTGTTGTTGCATTGGATGTTGGAAATGTAGGTACTCCTGAAAGAATATTGAATTAAAGGCCACATGGTAATCGATTTGTCTGCCAGACATTAAAGGAGATCATCTCCACAAGACACTAGATAAGCATCATTTGATTTCCCTTCAGTCACATCCTTTTCTGTCTCTATTTTAGAGGCATAATGCATAAATGAATTAGCAGAAACCTGATGAAGTATGAAACATACTGTGTTAACAGAGACCATGGTGGGGTTGTAGAAAGGTTACCATTGCTGACAGGCTCAATCACTGGAAACAGGAATATAAATATATAATCCACAAGGATTTTTTCAGATAAATTTACAATGTAGGATGCAGACCTGGACCATAAGAATGAGATGTAATAATATCATGTGATGATATGCGATATAATAACATGAGCCTCAAGTGTCAATCACTTTTTCACCTTCTTCTTTCAATTTCTGCAGGATCCTGATTTATAAATCGTACACAAAGTTCCCTGGTTGACACCCACGGAACGCGGAACCGATCGGGACAAGAACGACATCACCTCCTCTCCTATGTTCGTCCTGCTGTGATACCACTATGGTGCCAAACGTCACATCACACCCAGTCCACCCCGTTTATGACCTCTACTGGACATTCCCTGCTGACATTCCACTTCACTTGTGTTTTAACAGCCCAGATTTTAATCCCGTATGAAGAGGGTTAAGGGAGAATGACCCATGACGTTATGTTTAGGACTCTGATTGCAAACATTGTTTTATAAAATACTACATTAGCCGTGTTTGAACGGGCCGACTGTTTGATCATCAGATGAGGAAGAATTTATGTGGTGTGACAGTGCAGCACAGATCACACACCTGAGTACATCAACTTTATTCAGTGTGCCC
>OMNV01016793.1:0-10384 GCA_900303265.1 Brotula barbata | reverse complement strand
CACTGACCTTTAAAAGGTCAATCAATAGTCAGAGATGAGTTCAAAAAGAGGGACATTTTGGTTTGTTGACATGAAGCAAGCAGGCAGACACACACACACACACAAGCAGCTGTGCAAGTCCTTCATGTTAGCATAAATCCATCTTCGCTGTCATTCTTTACCCTTCTGATTGTCCCTGCCTCTAATCCAGCATGCATCCATCCATCCATCCACCCATCCATCCATCCATCCATCCATCCATCCATCCACCCATCCATCCATCCACCCATCCATCCATCCATCCATCCATCCATCCATCCATCCATCATCATCCTTCCATCCATCTATTCACCCATCATCCATCATCCATCCATCCATCCATCATACATCTCCATCATCCATCATCCATCATCATCCATCCACCCATCATCCATACATCCATCCCTCATCCATCCATCCATCCATCAATCATTATCCTTTCATCCATCCATCCATCCATCCATCCACCCATCCATCCATCCATCCATCCATCCATCCATCCATCCATCCACCCATCCATCCATCCATCCATCCATCCATAAATGAATGATGTGCATGTTAAACCAGCATCTGAAAGCGATGCAGTGTGTGTGTGTGTGTGTGTGTGTGTGCGCGTGCATGTAATGCAGATCTTCTGAAGATCAGCTTGTTTGCATTTTTCATCCTCCGACATGACAGTCACATTGCATCTGTTTGTCTGATCTCTGTCATATCTATTTGTTGTCAAATACCATACAAACCCGAGTCTTCCAATACAGAATAACAAATGATTACTCGTGTATCTCGTGTCTTTCATGTCCACCATCTCAATTCAGCTCCAGCTCAGAGTTTGGTTGGTTTTCGCCTGCCGGCTGCTCATTTTGTACAGTGTATACTGTATCTGTTTTTACTCTCCTATCACTTCTATATTCAGCGAAACCTGAATGATCTTCAGAATTTACTCCTTTCCAACGGAAAGTCTGAGCACACAGTAAGGAGAGAAATAAAAGATAACTCTGTTCGTTCTCTTGTGCCGTGTGAATTAACAGAATTAACTCGAAAACGACACAACTACAGCCTCTAAAATGACCACAGAGGTAGAATCAGCCCCTAACCTGAGCTGATGCAGTCTATATGAAGACACGCAGGCCATATTCGTGCGGCGCAAAACCCAGCTGTCAGTCAACGTGTCAGTCTATTTATATGTGCTGCCATTCTGTTGAACCCCGTGAGTCTATCCGACCTGCCAGATTCTCATTTCTCCCTGTCGACCACAGCCCACGCGCACATTGTTCAACAACGTGTTAATTATACAGCTTCAGACTGCGAGGACTGTGAATCCCTACGCGCAACCAACCGAAGCCATAAAAAGTTGTATATTATGGGTGGCTTGCTGCCTACACACACACCTATGACTACACCTACACAATATTCAAGTACGGTATGGACGGGATACTGTGCGAGTTTAGCTGCTGTAGTATTGGGATAAATCAGATTTTTGTTTTTCCTGGTCCAAAGGCGGCTTTTTGTTGAATTCAGTGGTGGATGAAGTACCTTAAAGTTCTGCCTGGGCACATTTAAAAATGACTTAGTTTGGAGTAAAATGGACATACTTGACTAAAAGTCGATTAGCTGCTGTCAGTGTCAGCGTCAACATCATTTATTAAATGGCAGTTAACAGTGTGCCAATGGGTAAAAAACAACAATGCTGTCTTATTCACAAAATCCAAAAAGCTCCCACACTATCGGCTGAGACTATGACATGGTGAGTACAGAGAGAAACTATTTGAAGGAAATTATCTCATCATTTGTGAGTGTTTTTAAGACAATATCAGTATTTCACTATTTAAATATCGTCAATACTGGTATTTTACTCCTTCCCATACATTTTCCCTCATGAGAACTAAAGTCAGGTGTTCTCCGTCTCTTCCAAACCTCTCCATCCTGAGGTCGCCTTGACCCAAGAAAGTTTATCATCCCTGAGCTCAAACATCCACTGGTTCACCATTTACACCTCCGTTCGCCCATCTGTCTCCTCTGCTATTTGTCCCAGCAGACCGTTATGCTCACTTAATGTTTATCAAAAGACAATCTGCGTCCCTCATCGCTCATCTTTTGCCGGTTTCGGGCTCTGTCACTCAGACTCTTGCTCCTCAGGTTCACCGTGCCCTGGTAAAGTTTTATGGCCCCTCTCAGCTTCTCTGGCTGCTTTCAAGGTCAATTCACTCAAGCTAGCAAAGTTACCTGGGCGGCTCAACTTTTTCTTTTTTAACCGCAGCCTTGCTGTGTCACCGTTTCTCTTTCATTGCCTGATATGCTGTAGACACCTTCAACATTTCTATTGACTTCAATCAGATCTGGAGAAGATCTGAAGAAGCCCCTTGGATGGAGGGGTGAAACACCTTATGGTATCTTCAGCCAAGACCAGTTGCCCTGGTTTCTACCCTCCCTGGATAACCATGGCCTGGATAACTGAGAATCTTCACAGACGTCAGACGTTCATCCTTCTCTTCCCCCTCATGCCCTTTCTCACCGCCTTCACCTATCACCTCCTTCTCTCTGGTTCTCACCTTCGAGTTATTATGGCCAAAAGATAGCCAACCCCCCAACAAATCATTTCTCTGCATTCTGACTTCTACCTGAACCATTTGCTCATTTCTTGTGTGTCTCTCTCTCTCTCTCTCTCACGGGTAGACTTCGTCTCTATATCCCATAACCCTGTCTGTCCCCTTTCTCCCTCTTTCTCTCCCCAAGATCATTAGTGCCCGCTCAAGTTCATCATCCTCGAGCAAGTTTGTCTTCTGGTAGTCTCTATCCGCCCCCTTCTCTCGTAGGTCATTATGTGCAAGAAACTTTCGCCGTCCCCTAGACAGTTGGTCCACATATTCTATTCTTCCACAAACCTTTCACTACTTCTCTATCTGTGTCTCTCTTGATCGCGCTTCAAGGTTGTTTCATTCGGGCATAAAGTTCTTCATCTCAAAGCTGTTCTAATTAGTACTGGTTGGTTCCCATGGTGATGTCCATGTTGTCTCTCAGCAGGAGATATTACCTGGAGGTGATGAGTTTTCTGCACACGCACACACAACCTTTAGCTCACTGGGCCCAATAATCCGACCAAATCCAAACTGCACTTCCTATTTCGCAACGTACGAGCGCTACGCCGCTCTGTCCCAAGAACTGACACACGTGTACATGTCTGCCAGATGAATCGCACGACACCGAACGTCCATGCTCCAAATTCCCCTCGGGTGGCAAGCACAGTGCATAAAAGGCCCAAATGTGGCCTCCATTAGCGCATGAGCGTAGCTGCTTTGAGCTATGCAAAGGCAATTTCACAGGTTGTTGCTTTAAAAATGTGCCACCTTAAAAATGGTTAACGTGACACGTGTGTTAGCCGTAGCTGCTGCAGGCAACAACAGGATGAGGCTGTCTTCTTTGATTTGTGCTTCTGTTCAGTCTTCGCCCACCACGGAGGCCTAATTTAAAGTTTCATGCTGTGTTTTCCCCTTAAGGTTTTACACAGACGTGTATGGAAAAAGTCCATGTTGAGCATGTGCAATCATGTTTTGTTGTGAGTGAGGCTATGTATATATTTACCACTTTATATTTAACTGTTGTTTTATTCCATGTGACTTTATAATCTGTAAGCCTATTTGTGTAACATGAAAAAATATAATAATAACAATATATTAAATATATAATAATAATACATTATTATTATTATAATCATAATTATTATTATTATTATTTTTGTGTAAGAAGCAGTATCTCATTGATGTTAAGCTTTCCTGTCAATATTTAACATATTGATTGTCCTTCTGGTGATAAACTATATATTATTTGCAAAATGAAGGTGATTATAAATGCCATCCTTCTTAGTCACTCAGTAATTTGCATATGTTTCATAGTGCAGGATTTCCATTGTATATGTTTATACTGTATACTTTAGATTAATATTGGACAGACCCCATCCATCCATCCATCCATCCATCCATCCATCATTATCTATACTGCCCATCCATTTCAGGGTCACAGTGGAGTCTGAGCCAGCTTCTCCAACACTTCATCCAACACTGGAAACATTCTTTGGTTTCTTGCACTGTTGCTTGCATTGACAGCCTGCAGCTGCTTGTATGTAATTTAAAACCTTGTTGCTATATAATGGTAGGATTGGTCACACACTACATACCAGCCGGTGCACACCACACTGCCATTAGCTGCCGATCTCTTCCTTCCTTGCAGGACCCTGGTCATTGCTTTTCCTGACCTCGATTGCTGATCTTTCCAGCGTCTCCCAGTGGTGAGACAACCTTCCCATTACTGCAGCGACTTCTGCCAAAGGTTGCATTTCTTTCTCTAACTATGCTCTCACAACACCTCATTTCTTGGTCCTAGAAATAGTTTGTTCCATCACTTGTCGTTGTAGTTTGACACCAAGTAAGATTTAATTCTGGTTGAAGAACCCTAAAAATTTAAGTTTAAAGCCACCCAGGTGATACTTAGGTCCAGGCTTCTCATTTGGAAGACAATGACTAACAAGTGATAAATATTTTCTGAAAACTTCCGTATGAATAAATGTTCTTTCAGGGAAAAATAAAACGTAATTTGTTCTACTTAGCTTGAGTCAATAGGAAAACAAAGGGTGATAGCAAGAATATGAGAGCAAGTTTGAAAATAGAAGGAGAGTGTGGGAGAGAGAGAGAGAGAGAGTGAGAGCTGAGAGATGCTATGAGAGCAGGCAGTTGAAAGACACACGTCACAATGAAAAAGAAAGAAAAGCAGAGAGGGAACGAGGGAGAAACAGAGCAAATGAATATCAAAGAAACCTCAGAAAAGCAACGGTTTAAAAAGGTCCACTCTGTTTCATCCATACGCACCACTAACAAAGACAGGAAGATGTTCACAAGCCAAGCAGATCAGTGTGTGACGGCAGTATCAGCGTCGGAATCTGTTCTTTATCTACGTGGTACTACATAGGATATCGGGCGAGTTACCAATTACTTCTGTAAACTTAAGATGAGTGTCAACTTTGGAGGTCACATTAAATGAGCCAGATTGTCAAGAGTCCTCCATGTAGTCCATCTGATTGAACTTCACATTAAGCAAATCTATCACACGCGGGAGGAACTAAAGAAGAATTAAATAAATAGTTCAGTTAAGAATCATCACAATAAAAAAAACCAAAAAACTATTTTGGCCATAGTGCCTCCATCTTCCACTCTGCATATTGAAAACATTACTGTAAAAGTATATACTCTCTGTCAGGTATCTAGTTAAGTAAAAGCAAGAAAAAGCATTTTTCATAATTAGTGTCTGAATAAATGTGTCTGGTTGTTTAGATTTTTGATTATGATAATATTAGCTCTATTTTGATGTGAATAGCAAGTTCTTTTGAAAACCTTTTTATTGCATTCATTAAAAATATCACCTCACCTCACAGCTAGAGGATAACTCAGCTAGTCGATAAAGCCAGTCAATTATAATTAAACGAAAACTTGAAATGGCAGAATGCATTTATGTGTGTTGGTTACCGTGCATGACGAAATCTTTTTAAATGAGCTCACCTAAGGACAAAACAAAACACTTCATCGTTATTCTTAAGGCACGAAAGATATTTTGTCACCTCTTGGACCGTGGAATGATTAATAAGTAAACAGGAAATATAATATTTACTTTTTAATTTAGCTTCTTTTTAATACATTTACAATTACATTTCTAGAATTCAGTTTTTACTTTGTCATTATGGGGTATAGTGTGTAGATTGATGAGGAAAAAAAATGAATTTAAACCATTTTAGAATAAGGCTGTGAGACCAAACATGGAAAAAATGTGAGGGTCTGAAGACTTTCTGAAGGCCCTGTACGTGTGTGATGAAGAAAGGCTGTGCGTCAGCACATAACATTACTCATCCACAGCCCATCCAGCCACCCATTTTCAAACCCACTTATAACTGGTCAGGGTCGCCGCGGCAACAGGGCCAACAGAGAAACCCCGATGTCCTTTTCCTTAACAACTTCCTCCAGACTTTCCGGGTGTTTCCAGGCCAGGTGAGAGATGTAATCTCTCCAGCTAGGTCTGCCCTGAAGTCTCCTCCCAGTTGGACGTTCCCAGTACTCCTCCAAAGGCAGGCGTACAGGGGTCATCCTTACAAGATGCTCAAACCACCTCAACTCCCGGATCTCGGATGAGGCTTGTACCTGCAGTCTCATTCTTTCAGTCACTACCCATCGGTCATGACCATAAAGGTGCGCGGGGTCAAAGACCGTCTGGTAAATTGTTGGTGTGGTACACCTAACCAGTGAGAAATCTCCAGCTCCCTTTGACCCTCATTTGTGGATAAGACCCCGAGATACCTGAACTCCTTCACCTGAGGAAGTTGCTCCTATCGCCTGTAGGGGCCAACCTATCCTATTCCATGAGAGACCCATGGCCTCAGATTTGGAGGTGCAAATCCTCATCCCGACTTCATGACTCATGGCCAAAAGGATAACATCACCTGCAAAAAACAGTGATGTCACCCACATGCCCTCTAAATTGACACTCTCCAGACCACGGCTACACCTTGATATCCTGTCCATAAAAACCAAGAACAGGAGAGGAGACGCGGAGCAACCTTGTCAGAGTGACGCGCACCTTGAACAATCTTGACTTAATGCCAAATATACAGACACAGCTCTCGCTTTGAGTGGACATGGAACAAATTGCTCACAGAAGCAGCCCCGACACCCCACACAACCTAAAGGAAGATGATTGAAAGACTTCTCCAAGCCCCACAACACACGTAGCCAGGTTGGGCAAACTCCCAAGCTCCCTCAAATACCTGTATCAGAGTAAAAACATGGCCAGAACGAAAGCCTCACCGATTCTCCTTAATCTGGGGTTCGCAATTGGCCAGATTTTCATAATTTCCAACTTGTGTGCTGTCGGCAGCGATTGTTATGGCGGTGGACCACGACACAGATACCCCGTATCGTGGAATCGTCTACTCGCAGCTACGTCTACGTAAACAGCTGGCGCAGCATTTCCAGTAGACGTAACATCATGAAACAGAAATCTCTGGAGAAGAGACTTACGACACTTTCTGCTGAGCGACACCTCAGCAGGGCAGATCCGTCTTGCTGTCACAGAGCATTAAACTATTCTCACCATCAGGCCGACCTGCCACAAGTGAAGGATCCTATTTCAATGATGAATTGAAGGTATTTGAACTTAGTAGGAGGCTTTAACCAAGGTGCTCCATCAATTTTGTCGACCATGTTACATTAACAGGAGGAGGCCTGGGGATATCCGCCCTCGTGGTGGGAACATCCTCGCGGAAATTCAACGGAGGGAACGTGCTCTAATCAACTCTTTGTCTCGTTTTACGTCCCTTCTTCTTTCCGTCTGTCTTCCCCTCCCTCCGTCTCTGTCACTCTTGGCTTGAAGGTTTCATTTTGTGAGTTGGGGTAATTTGGTATAGATCCAAGAGGAGAACGATTGCAGCCCTAACAACCTGAAATCTTCCCCTCCCTCACACAGCTGCTCCAAAGGTGACTTGGCAGGCGTCCAATGGGAGCGGAGAGAAACAGAATCCATGCTCTGTATCCTCTCACTCTCCCTTCATGCTGAACACACACAGGTATGCACGGTCTCATCAATGTCATGTCCACCCTCAACAGATCGATAACAAATGTAGTTTTAATTGGAAACACACAACCACTCATAGATTCACACACACACACACACACACACACACACACACACACAGACACAGTTATCAGCTTGAGCGTGTTTTCTGTTGCCGTTGATGTAAATAACCCAGATAAGAACGAGTACAGCAAACAAACGGCCGGCCCCCATCACTGTTCATCAGCCCTCTGACAGAGACAGCAACAGACCTTTGCCTTTGAAACATTTAACCACAAAAATTCAAAAACATCTTTGAAGATTTCCTCCGCATGCATTTTCACTCTTCCAAATAAATGCCTCCAATATTACATCTGAAGTTTAATCAGACCCGAAGTACGAGCGGGCGGTGCTGCTGCACTGTAATGCAGTTTCAATGATTTGAATTTGGAAGGAATTAGTCCGTTCCCTGTTCTCCTGTTTATCAACTTAAAGGGCTCGATGCCCAGATTTTAATCCTATCCCCGACCACGACTCCTCTGTGCATCCTTTGCTTCCACATACATTACTGCTACGGCTCGTTCCGGTGAAAAGCCGACCGTTTCCCGTCACCCGAATATATGGCTGTTTCATATCTTCGGTGGGAAAATGCGATGCTACAGTCGAGCCCGAGTGATTTATCAGACTACAAAGTTTGTGACCCTCCGGTTACAGAATGATTCCTCCCCCCACAAAGCCATCAAACATAAGCAATAACACGGAAACACACCAGCTCTCAAACACCTGCTGTGGCAGTATGAAAGAGCAATCAGCGCCTGGCTGTGACTCGGTTTTTGACACTTGCAGTGATGACACAGTGACAACAAACAGTGTCACCCGACGTGCACACACTCATTTACGCCAATTCTATTTTTTTGCAGTAATACTCAATCAGACCAGCGTTTGTTGATTCCACACACGACTGACTTCCCGTATCTCTCTACCCTGATTCGCAGCCCATCCGACATTTTGCCTTCCACATAATACTGGACAGAGTAATACAGGAAATTAAATGACTGAGGGAGAAACAGGTACACGCAGAAGGGATTAATGAGGAGGTATTTAAATGTGGTGTTGGAGATTATTTGGAGAGAAATGAATAAATGTTTTCATCTGGCTGAAATTGTCATGGTCATGACGGAGAGGGTGAGATGGAGGTGAAAATAAATGCTTTTCAGACGAGCTCGGACGCTACTTCGGCCATCGACTCGTCATTTTTTCACAACTGTCACCTTCGCCGCCGTCATACTCACCGTTAAAGTTGACGGCCCGAATGTGGTTGAGCAGCTCTTTGCCGTCGATGTTGGCCATGCGTGGGCAGAGACCCGGGGTGCCGTAGCAGAGCTCCCGGTGCATGCGGTGCAGAGCGTGGGCCATGGCGTACACCGCATCCATCACAAACTGGACCTTCCCCTCCTGTTCGTAGCTGGAATCGCGGCCAACTTTCTCTAGACCTGAGAGACGAAGACGAGGGAAGAGAAGAGGAATCAAGACTTAACGATGTGTTCTCAGTAAGCCTTTTACAACCACGTCTGCCATTCTCTTCTCCCAACGCTCACGGCGGACATCCATACATTTCCACTTCATCAGGTGCACATGGTTATGGTTGGTTTAGTAAGGAAAGTAGAGAGTGAAAAATTTAAAGTGGAGAGGTAACATGCTGCGCTAACAAAAATAAGACAAGGCCGCCTTTTATTCACTTAATGGATTGCGATGAATGTCTTCCCTATGCAAGATGATTATCTTGTTATATCATCCTAAAATGTGAGGGAGTGAGAGCTTCAGGCACGTTGAACACACACCAACATTAACCTTAAACTGCCAAGGACACCGAACACTGAATCGGTTTTATTACGAATATTTTATCCTAGAGACGTTTCCAAAGATACCAAAAATATCATGATGCATTCTGGGGGAATATGAGTGGAACGACAAAGAATAAAGAGAAGTTTGTGGTTCTGTGATGAGTTTATAAAGATTACAAAGATTACAAAGCATACAAACGAAATAAATTGGCTATTTACAACGGTTTAAAAGTAAGGGCTTCCATAATGGATTTGAAGATTTATAGATCTTATAAATCTGGAAAATTCAGGTTTTTTATGCCTTTTTCCTGTTACAATCAATCATTAATGGGTTACTGCTGTGAAAAGGCCAATTACTCATCCAAAGTCCTTTAAAGGCTCGAGTCATTAATATCAAACCATTTTCCTGTATGTTAAACTAATAAAGTTATGAATATTTAGATTATTAGTTATACTATTGGCAGCGCCCCCAGAAACGACACTGGAACCCTGACTCCGCAGACTCCCTGAACCCCAGCTTTGACTTGATGCCAGCCCTGTCACCATGAGAGTCTGTGGAGTGGATGCACCAGTTCTCTTCCATAAATACTTTTTATGACGTCTATAATCGCACTTGGTAACCTTAAATACACAATAAACGGAGCTCACTTCATTCATAGACAAAAAGAGGAAGTGAAAACCGGCCAGGACCTCAGAGTGTTGACAAAATCTAATGATAAATTAATGCAACACGCCGCCACGACTTAATAATCTCATTCCACGTGTTGTTTTTGATCATCATGGGATGTCTCTGCATGAAATTATCAAACGAATAAAGCCAGACGGATCAAATAGGAGTCCTGGCTGATGGAGATGTAAAAAAAAAAAAAAAAAAAAGAACTGAAGGAGTGTTAAGAAAGAAAAAAAAAAGACGATTGGGGTGAAGAGAGAAAACT
>OMNV01016791.1:0-12118 GCA_900303265.1 Brotula barbata | reverse complement strand
TGTGCTAATTTAATTTCCGCTCTGAATTCCACTCGGAGGTATCGGCGCTCCAGCTGGGAGCAAAAAAAAAAAAAAAAAAAAAAAGAAGAAAATTCAATCAAGACATCAGAGCAACTTTTGTAGATTTCATGACTTGACTTCACTTTAAAAAAAAAAAATCTATTTTCACAAACTTTTAAAGGAAGCGTTTCTTTTTTTAGATTTCATACTGTCGATTTAGCGTAACGCAATTCAATTTGGCAATCCACAGGATACGACGTCCACACTAACACAGAGTTATTACGGTTATTAAACCGTGCACACACACATACACACGTACGCACTTCTCACTACACTATAAATGATCAATACAGCAGCCGTGCAGCACAGAATGGTGACGTCCGAACACAAAATGAAAAAGAAAAACCGGACAGGGACACAAATGGACAAACTTTGAGTGGACGTCAGACAAACGTGTGGTTTGGCTACTTTAGCGGTGCGATGACTGTTAGCAACCGAAGAGGGAGACGAGGATCTGGATGACAGTCCAGGTCTCTTTGGGATTATGGAGTGTGTTTTATTGTGTTAATCTACAGACATTCTGACACCAACACACACACATTAACACCGTGAGTGTGTTTGTTCTGTCATTGTGTCTTTGCTAGCTGTGACTCAGCGTGAGAGAAGAATCTCGGTCAAATCGGACTTCATTTCCACATCTTCACATTCTCCTGTCTCCAAAATGTGTGAGTTTATTAAGCGATGATCACACTCATAAGGTTTGATTTTATAACGCTCGTCATTTGCGTAGAAAGTAGCGCAGGCAGGTTTCCAGCCCGTTTGGTGCGTATGTAACGAGCACTGGTAAGTGAATGTTAAATGTTCTAAAATGCTTCAAATATGACTAAGGCTGCTATTGAGGAACATTTAATAATCGACAAGTCATCAATTATCCGGACGATTTGTCGACCAGTTGGACAATCAATCAAACAATAGCGCTCATGTAGCTATCAGCTTTTGAATTTAGCTTGAGGTTGTTTTAGCTACACGCTAACTGACGATAACGATGACTGTTTCAATCAAAAATACGTCCTGTAATAAACAGTATTCATTTTAATGTCTCATTTATTCCTTTATTTTGTTAATTTCACAAACTTGAATGATTTTTGGTGAATTCAGAGTTAGCCTAGCCTCGATCTGACACACGGTCACAGACCTTTAATCCATCGCTCAGCTGTGTGAGCGGTGGTGGTGATCGTCTGACTCTTTTTTTCATGGATCGCTCTCTCTTTAACCAAATTGGACTTTTAAAGAAATGACCTCATCAGCGATTCACCCACCTCAGGCTACGCCACGATCAGCTCTGAGGAACAGAGACGATTCTGTTACCTTTTGGAAACGAACGGAATCTATCCGTGCAAAAGACAGGACGTCTGTCTTTGTAGCGCGGGCATGTGTGTGTGTGTGTGGTCTGATGTGTTGTGTACTCTTGATACAGTGTTTTATCTGCGGGATGATTTCGCTGGCACTGTACATTTTTTGTCTTAATAGCGTGTGTAGGCCTTCTGGCGTTGTTAGAACACATTCCACATCCATTACCCGAGCTGTGATTGACACGGGCAATGGGGCCTGGGATTGGAGATGGCTGTGCAAAGTATTGGTGTGAGGCAGAGTTGTGTTCCCTTCATTAGACAGGCCAGGGGAATGCCCTGTTGACCCCGTGCTGACCCCTCCAACACAATTACGAACCACGGGCCCGGCGTGGGTTATTGATGCCCATCACCGATACGAGCAGCCGCACTGGGTTACGTTCTCACTCAGCGACGTGAGCCGCAATGTGTCAGACTCACTGGACTGTAGACAAAGAAAAAACAAGGACACTTTGCAACTGTACGGTGTGTGTTCCAAGGTTTTGGAATTTTTTTCATTGTAAAGATACTAATTCACCGTTATGGAACATTCTTCAAGCCGAGCTGCCGTATGAATGGAAGCCGTGACAGAGTTTCGGTCGGAAAGTGGATTGTTCTGATTCATAACAAAGGTAGAAAATCACATCACGTTATGATTGGAACAAACACCTCTCACATGTCAGAGGATTGTCGAAAATGGAAAGTGTTATTTGCTGGATCTGGCATTTGCCATCCGAGCCTCCTCTCTCTGTAAACGTGTGTCGGCGCGGTGCACGACTGTACCCTACGGCGATGTTTGTGATGTAATATCCTGAGCGCTGAGCACGGTGTGAGGGAGAAAAAAGAACTCTTACCTGCTACTTTTGGTTATCTTCTCATTTTTCCCTCTGTAAGTTGGCAATAAGCCCACATTCAGCCTATTGATTTTTTTCCCACCTCCTCCTGTAAATGAAACCTGAAATTGTTTCCCCCCCGCCGTCCTTACTCGCTCTGCAGGTTGGAGCTCTTGACAAAGTTTTTCTGCCGACAATTTTCTCTTCCTTCTTTTCTTTTCAGGCTCGGGAAAGCAGAAGGCGTCTTTATATGCCGGCTTTCTATTCCGTTTTGTTGAAAAGAGGCACACTGCCGATGTTACCACCTACCTTCATTTTGGGAATACCTCTGCATATCTCAAGGCTCGTTTCTGCTCCCTTCACGTAGGAAAATTAATAATGTGAAACCTCTCTGCTCTTCCCCGCGTCCTTTACGTTGGTGTGGGTGTTCATCAATACATCCACTAGAGGGCAGCTCAGAGTGAAAAGTTTCTGACGACAGCAAACATGGCGACTACGAAGGAGATCGCGCTAATGTAGGCAAAATTGGAGGTCTGTGAAGTAATTAAAGACATCATCGACGTATGGACGGAGAATTCTTTCCCTCCTAGAAAGTTTTGTCATTTTTTAATGTCTTCCTTGTCTTGTCTTGCTGATATCGTTTGTATCATCGCCTACACTCTCCCCCACGATTACTGGTGGTGTCGTTCCATACGTAAATATGGACAAAATGAGCGCAGAGTCCGGACAGAAGGCTCCATCTGCGTCCGTATACGTACTTAACATCCAGCAAAAATGAACCTTTGAAGTTCTCGATTCCAAATTGACCTTTGGCATCCCTGTTTTCTGCCTCTTAGGGGGTGGAGGTGGAGAGAACCTGATAACTAGTCTTTGTCCCTGCTCGCTGATGTAGGGCGCGCTGCTCTGGGAAAATAGCCTATGTAATTATTAAACGCTAGCTAATTAGATAGATGGAAGGGGTCACCGGCAATGATAAAGTCAAGGCAGCCGCTGAATGATGAGGGTGTCAGCTGATGCTAATAAAGAGGGAGTGTGTTGGTAGGAGGCAGTAATAGACAGACATTATCATGGAGGCTCTTCACCGCGTGTCAGCCTCAGTAAACGGCGAGGGGAGGACGGGTATCTATTAATGCAAGTCAATGAGGTGGACAACTAGATCTAATGTCTCTGATCTCCAGGAAGTGTTAACGCAAGAGCGAGATTTAGTGGCAGCACAGAACGATGTTCAACGCCGTGTTTATTTATTCACGGTCGAGCCGTCGCTCTAATCCGTCCAATCACACACAGGTTGGTCGGAGGCGACGTAGGGAGACGGCGGGCTGATGAAATGGGCGAAGCGGGATGAGAAGATGAATCTCAAATATGATCCAAACTGATGAGATTTGATCCATATCAGGAAGAGCAAGCAGTGGATCTATCCTCACTATCACACACACACACACACACTTCCTCCTCTCCACTGTCTGACTTTGATTTATGTCCTGACGCCACGTTGTCAGAGAGAAAAATGCTTTTGCACTTGTTTGTCTCCAAAGAATGAACCGTCAGACGAGTGAAGGAGACTCCCGTTGCGTCCCGCTGTTTGAAGAGTTTGCCCTCTGCCTGGGTTAGGATGTAGCCGGTGTGGGAGCCGGATCCCCATGTCGGCCATGGCTGACCTCTCTGCACTAGGACTGGGCAATTAGTCCACAAAATGGCTGACTGTAAATCTCTGGCGGGAAGGGTTTGGCAGGGCCACCCGGAGGTGAGCCTTACAATGAGGAACTAAACACACAGTATTAGCTAACAGTGGTTTTATGATGTCAGGAGAGGAGCAGGGTGAGGACAGTGGGAAGGATGCTCCTCCACAGAGATAGTAACGCTGTGGTCGAGTCAGAGAGACGAAGGCTCCAGGTGTTATAGACAGAAAATGAACGTATTTGATTTCAAATATTTAACTATAATCACCAAAACAGAACTATACACACTGACCAATACATACCATACAATACACTACACACGTTTTATATACTGTATATATATATATATATATATATATACACTGTGTCAGCACTACAAGCACTCCCCCAACGGAGGCTCACATGCAGAAAGTAACACACCAGGCGTAACAACATAACATCGGCAGGTAAAATATCAAGACTCACAATGTAGCATCATAGCTGCTAATAATAAAACAGCTCACAATGTAGCTAAACTACTAAAAAAGTGATGTTGTCCGTACCTGTCGGGCAGAGATGACGCTCTCTCTCTGACTCTCTCTCTTACACCACCGATGAAAAGCAACAGAACTATTGATCCAAGTTTGACTCAGTCCAGTTCCTTTTTCTTCAACTTTTCCTCCACGGTCGTCTTTTTCCTTTATTGTTCACCTACTCCATATAGGGCTGTATGTATGTGTGTGTGTGTGTGTTTTATCCAATGAAATTACACCCAAAGTAGCTACACATACGATGCATTCGTGGGCAGAGACAACGCATTAGACACACACGGCCTGAATTGTTGAGTTTCGTCGCCGTTTCTCTCTCTCTCGCCTGCATCGTCACACACGGGGAGAATTCAAAAAGCCGAATCAAAGCAGCCTGGCCGAGCCCTCGGGGGGCCAAAAGTGAGATTAGGGTGGTTTGGGTGCAGCGTAGAATGTTCTGTAGAGCTCCTTGACAGATAGTGTTGGCTCTCTCCTCATAACCATTGGCTGATTTGTGAATATTGTTCCCCTTTGGTTTAATCTGCCGTGTGCTGTGAGGTGGAAACCATTCCCAGAAGGCTGCTGGAGTGGGGCCCTTAATTTATCTCCTGTGTATTAACGCTGCCGTGGAGGGAGAGCGTGGCCCGACCCTCCCTCCAGCACACAGAGTAAACAGGGGAAACGCTGACCTGTGGTGACTCGGATCCTTGATATGGACTCCATTAAAAGATAAAAGAGGTGATGCGAGGGCACGTTGGAGATGTTATTTCTTACGACTCACCATCCCAGACCTGACAGACATTTATCCAGGGATACGGCCTTAGCGTGTAGCCGCGGGCCCCCTCTGATAGATCGTCTCGGGGGTCACCCTTGTACGTTCGATACAGTAATATTTAACCATCAATGCACCGGGCTGATTTCTTCGGGGCACGTCACCGGACCGAAGACGTATTCTCGTGGAGGCGTGAAGACCTGTGAAACCCTAGTTCAGGGTCACAGCAGATGTGTTGTCACACATGAGTGGTGAGTGGAGCTGAGCATACCCTGCAGCCATTCAAGGCCCATCAAACACACCAATAAACAAATCGATGAAACACAAGGGCCAAGGTGTATCATATCATTAAAGGGCCGTCCGCGGCACAGATTTACACCTCTGACCCTAGAGCTCGATGACCGCGGTCTACGACAGAACTCCACATCCTGCTTGGAATCTCTCATCACTTACTGCAATCTGATGTGAGATTTTGGGGCAGAGGTCCACAGATGTGCACAAAAGTACCAAAAAATGTCTCGGAGACAGCTGCCGGTGTGTGTTGTGTGTTGTGTGTTTACCTGGTTGTGCCCTCCGGTAAACCGGGCCCCATTTGAAGATGAATCTGTGCACAACAGTTCTTTGTCATGAGCTCCGTCAAACAGCAGGGGTTGCCATGGTGACCCTAGCGGGGCCAGAAAAACCCAATATGAGGTTACGCTGACAGACTGGACGCTTTATCATCCCACATTCAATACATTTGTGTTGATTATAAGTGTAAAATCAATCCGTTGGAGAGGCAGGCGCGGCGAGGACACTCCACGTGATGGATATGATTGCGAGGAGCATCTGACACATTCAAATATTGGTTTGCGCAGCGCACGAATGTGGGTCCACGTATATCCTATACATATATACAGTATGTATGTGTTTGTGCTCGACAGACTGATAAGTTGTTCGTACCTTGAATGATCTGTCAGGTTTCCTGCTTAATTTCTGACTCAAACACCTTAAGACAGCTGGATTTCCCTTCAATATTTAATAAACAGTGATCTCCCATATTCTGTGATCTGATCGGGGTTTCTGTTCAAGGATGTACCGTCTTGTCTACGTCCTTAAATTGAAGGTAAAGGGATGTAATGTGTGTCAGTAAGTAGGACAAATAAAAGCGAGGCAAGGTCAGAGTAAACACAAAGATAACTGGGGTGCATCCTTGCTGCCTTCTCTGTCGTCTCTGAGTGGAATCACATACATTCTGCCGACATGAACCAGTGAATTTCAGAAGCCTTAAATTTCTATCGTAGTCACATATCAGGTGTCATGTCTGAAAGATGATTCTGTTCAAATTCGGTGATATATTTATTTATATTGTAAATTTAGTGTAAGTGTAAGGAAACAAACAGCACTGATGGAACACACATTTAAAAAAAAATCTCATTATTATAGGAGAAACCGCAACTAAAACAAAATAAATATACACAAAAAACATAAAATAATATAAACTAAATGAGGTTTCATGGTATAAAAGTGAAATAACCTTTAAAAGTTTAAAGTAATGAAAACAGCAGCGTAGTATATTTACATCTCGTGGGTTTGGCTCCTCCCCCAGCCTTCAGCTCAGCCAATCAGGAAAGGACGTCTTTGAGGCACAAAGTTAAGATTCTGGTGAGGCGCGTGACGATTTCGACGGGCTGTGACGTGTGGCTGAAACACGCTGAAACCTTTACTGCCTGTGAGTGTGTGTGACTGTGGCTGCGTTTGATTTAGGAGGAATAAAACTAAATTATCTTTATCTATAAATCTATATTGTATCGCCTATAATCAGGGATGACAATCTGATGTGAAAATCTGGGGATGTTTATGCTTTTGCTGCTGTAAAGCGTGATCACCGTCACCGTATAAAACCACCGGGACGTGCCCGCCTCCTCTCTGACCTCGACGCGGCTCAACATCATCCCGACCCCTGGATTTCCCCCAGTAACGGTTCCAGTCCTTCCTTACGTGGCCTCTCTTTGCTCCTGACTGTATCCAGGTGTGTATGTAGGCGCCTAAAGAGCCTTTCAGACGGCACTGGATGTAATTAAACAGGGTTAGACACACACACACACACACACACACACACACACACATGGCAGACTCTATTGTGCTACAGGACACGGAGCTGCATTTGTTCTGACCAAGACTGAAACATTCGCCATCAAACGCTATCTGATCCTCCGCGCACCGCGGCCCGTTAAATCACACACCTCTCCCTCCGTTTCCTTTCCTTTGTTGTCGGCTCTTGTTTTCTTATCAGGAGGACAGAAAATACAATTCCTGCCCTCTGGGTATCATCATAATTCCAGACTAATCTGGGTGCTGAAAAACAGGCGTGCGATCCATCTGCAGGTCTGTTATTACCGGCGGATCCGCGGCCATTCTCATTCTGGAGCGCCGCCGTTTAGCTGAGGGTTTTAAGCCGATCCTCGGGCGCGCCGATGACTTTCTCCCACCTGGCACAGCGAGGAATTAACTGGAAAGAAACAGCGGTGGAAATAAAGGCGCATTTGTGCACGGGGCCGCCTCGCCGCTCGCAGGTGCAAAATGAACACATCGCAAATTACAGAGCGCGGGAACGTGGAGAGCGGAAACAAACGACTCTGCTGTCCGTCTGGAGTCAGCGCTCATCTGTTTCCATCTTTTTCTGAGTATTATTAGTCTGGAGCAATTGAGAAAATGACAATGATTTCTTTGGAAAATCTCAATAACAGGGTCATAATACCGCGGCGACGCAAACGGCGTCATCGCACTTAGACGGCACATTGAAAGTAGAAGTGAAAAATAGAAGAGGGGGAAATGCTTCTGTCAAAATTGTATTAAATCAATTCCACGGCCGTGTAACTTTTATGATCCAATTTTGGTGCCAGGAGCCCATGAGATCAAATTTGTTTCCTTTTTTGAAGGTCAGTGTGAAAATGTTCACATATTGCTAAAATCAATCTGTGGACCAGCTAAGGTGGCAGACACGCAGGACTCGTCAGTGACCTGCTGAGAGAAACCACGCGGAGGCAGCACAGCACTCCCCCTGTCAGCAGACCGATGGGATACCTGCGCGGTCCTTTGTGCTCCGATCCGGGCTGGAAAATATTCCCACTGTACAATTTATGTCGGTGCATCGTCAAAAACAAGAGACGGACCTTCATCTTCATGAAGGTCGCGACCCCCTAGAAAACGGATCGTCCCGGACAACGAGAGGTGGTCGGTTTGCTCTTCCGCTAAACTCCTAAAGCTGAATTGATGGAGCTGAATAGGCCGGGATGGAGCGTAACCTCTGATCGCCTCTATAGATCGCCTTTCTGTCTTCACCGGGAACAAAACTCTCCTCCACAATCAAAGGTGTATCGACTGGGTATCGACAGCCACTCAGCCAGCAGTGGGAGGAGACAGAAATCAATGACGCGCCTGTTCTACACGTTGGCTGCTTGTTGTCAGTTAGAATTGCCATGTTGGGTCTGCGGTACGGCAAAAAAAAAATGGCCTAAATCCGCAACATTGTTCAAATTTTAAAAGCTGGAGTGAAGATTCTGCACGGTTACAAACAATTATCGAAATCCAGCAAAAGAGAAAAAGACACCGGGTTCAGTCGGTGGGATACATTTGGATTAATATTCAGGATGATGGATGGAAACAGCACGTCCTTGGTTACAACATTTGTTGTTGCAGGAGATCTTATTTTTCACAGTCAGAGTAAGTCGTCTATGTTATCTATGCGTGGATTCATGAATATGAATGGGACCCAGTGGAAAGAGGGAATCTATCTGGCTGCAAACATTAAAAACAAGAGCAGACGGACCTGTGAGCTCTCCGTGCGTCCGCAGAAAACACACCCCGCGTGAAGCTTCGCTCTTCCCTGAGTGCTTAATGCATCTTAAGCGATGAGCCTTCATCACGGGGTGGCGGGGAGAACTTGAACAATCTTCAGTGACTCGTAAAAAGAAAGAGCGCCGGTACGGTTTCTCTCTGAACTACAGCGAGACTGCACGGCGCGAGGCAGCCTGCAATGTCCCGAGGGTGTCTCGCTACAGGAGTGGTGTTGGGGTCACGGGGTCACGTGGTTGAGAGCGCTCTAGGCTGTAACGCAGCGGCGGTTAGTGGAGGTTAGACGGTCGGCAGCCCGGGGTTGAGATGGAATCTAAAAGCAGACAAGAGTTTCCAGCCGAGATGGTGGTGGGAGTGTGTTGTCTTTCACTCAGCGCTCCCCTCGCTCCGAGTGTCAAACTGAAAATTTCCTGGCTGAAAAGGTCACCTCTCTTACACGTGTTCCACCGATGTAACAAATATTGCTCCGTCGCACACCTGGTTCACAGGCGATAGACAGACCCATCGTGCTGAGGAGAGCGGAGGAACGAGCTCGGAGCCTCACCGAGAGCTTTACACAGCTGGAACTTGACACCTGGAGTGGAGAGCAGCACTAAGAGCTCTGTTTACGGGGCGCAAATACGTTTCATTCATATGACCTTATATATTTATATATCTATCTATATATATATAAAACCAGTTGTTGCATCTATAAAATGTAAGGATGAATTCATCATAATAAACCAGGCGTCCACTCATTATGTTACTCCATCATGTTATTCTGGTTAGAATTCATTTCATATGAATCATTTTTATTAATACATTTTTATGTTACTCGCTGCTGCAATTGGTTGAGAGTGAACCTCGGATTATCAAAATGATATTTATTGTATTTAATAGGCTTTTTTTGGACTAATATGCCTCTTGGATTTTAAAAAATGACATCATTTTGCCTTTTTGAGTGTTACACTACATTAGGGGTCGTATTGAAACGTTCATGCTGATCCATTTCAGCAGAACTCTAATATTTGTATTTAATAAGATCTGGGATTAGGCTGTTTTCTTAATTGCTCCATATTGAGCTCAATTTTGTGCACAGCGTCCTCTGTGAAGTGCCCTTTTTATCCATTCAGCAGCCCGGGCAACAACCGCTGGGTTGGAGCAGGAGGCTGACACAAACCTGTAATTTATGTATTTTTACCACTGTGCTCTTTTTTATTATTTGCCCATTGGGGCACTGTACTTTACTGATTATTTATTAATTTATTTTAGTAATGTGGCTGGTTTATTTTGCTTTGGTCGCTCTCGTATAATGGTAATAAAAGAATATATATTGGATCATCTTATAGCATATACATGATAACAGGACTGTCTCTCACTCTCTCTCTCTCTCTCTGTGTGTGTGTGTGTGTGTGTGTGTGTGAGTTCACAGACATATTCCACCACAATGAAGCCGCCCTATAGCCACCCAGAAAAAAAAATGTAATATGCGTTGTGCTGTGCCGTAGAAGTATGCCCGGTGCATGCATAATTAATGAACGTATAATTAATGTTTGACTCGCACAGTATATATCATGTATGGGGAGAAATAATAAATAATAATAATACCCACAATGCATCTTTTGCTTATCACGTATCTTCGATTTTTAGTGTAAAATTAGCATACAGTACATAAATAAAAGAGTATTATCAGGACTTTACATCTTATGCTAATCATTTGCTCAAATTGCCCAGTCATCCATAATTAATCAGAGTAAATTGCATATTTAAAAGAGAACGCCGTCGACACTTTGAGTGGGCAGAATTAGTTTAAACTGATTAATATTTTCCAGCTATGAATTCCACGGCCGTTATGTTGATTGCTCGAAATGCAACATTGCGCGCGTCATCATGCAGCGCTGCACGGCGCCTGCTATTTATATCCACGGTCATGTTCCCACATGAATTAAAGATTCTGTCCTTTTTAATAATTTATCGTCACTGAGAAAGATGTTTTGGTCGGCTTCCCACGGTCTGGGCGCCGCGGCTTCCGAGCCTCCACCTGTGCTTCGTGTGTTTGCTGGACCAACTCCTGTCAGAGCTGTCATCAGAGGAGCAGGCGCTGACGATGATTCATTCATAAATGGGCCTCATTTAATTACTCCCGAATCAGGTCACATCAATACCCCGGAGGAGCGAGCGCTTTACTGTGGCAGTATGTGATCAGATCTGAGCCGAACCGCTCTCAGATCCCTCCGGCTCTCCGTTCATGTGAAGAGGATTTCAATCTTCAAAGTCTCCACCAAAGAGAAGCGTCCACCTCCCCCTGCATATCAGAGGCGCTCCGATAAAGCGCTTTATGCTTTAAATGCTTTGGGGATGCTCCGTATTCCTGACGGGCATCGCTATAGACACCAATCATAGGAATCACGACTCCGTATTAAATCTCCGGGTCTAATATAGATGCTCTCCAGGTTGTTGTCAAGGTTACGCGAAGCTTACGTAATTGTCAGAAAAACAGACATCTCCTCGTGCCATCTTCACTCGGGGGATCACTGCTGTGAACCGGGGTGGATCCACACATTTCTGCCTCAAACACACCACTTACCTGATTCAGGTGGAAAGTATTTATTTTCAAACGGTCTGATCTCTGACATGGCAAAGTTTCAAACGCGCCGTAATCTCCTCCCACGTGAGACGCTCGTCCGAAAATAGAAACGACCGGCAGCGTGAGAAGTCGTTCCTCGGAACGGAACGATTTTTACATGCAGGTTCGACACGCGTGCGTCCGTTGATCCAGATGTGATGCAACATTGAATACGAACGTTGGCGAGCTGGTGGGTGACAGTCAGCGGTAATCATCCTCGGACAAGAAATCAATACCAATGCAGTTTGTGGTGTGTAAATTTGATTTCATGTTTCACGTTTGATATGCAGGTTTGTGCTCCATTTTGGTCTCGATTTGTGTGTGTGTGTGTGTGTGTGAGAGAGAGAGAGAGAGTAGTGCTTTTAAACTAAAGATTCTGGTTCTAGAGCATCATCAGTATCATCAGGACCAAGTTGCTATCCAGGCTCCACCCAGGCTTCAGTTTGCCAGGCTCCGCCCCCTTCTTCTTTTCCAAAAGAATTCATTTTTGTACAATGC
>OMNV01016790.1:11498-39064 GCA_900303265.1 Brotula barbata | reverse complement strand
ACCTTTCTGAGCAGAACTTCTAATCAATGTCAGGCACGAGGAAGAAGAGCTCAGACAAAACAGCACAGACGGCAGGGTTTGTTTAGGCCCGAGGCGAGGCAAGGCAAGAACTCACACAATCAAATGAGCCCATTTTATTACAAATACAAAACACACAACAGCAAAAAGCGCTCTCCATTGCATAAATAGTTTGTGGTCATTGTTGCTGATTTAATTACAGTCAGTGCGGCAAATGTTAATTTCCTATTTTGTAATGCGTCGTTTACCACTGAAGTTTAAGTCGCTGGCATCTTTTGCGCGCCTCTCCAGTACACTGCTGATATGTGCTCGAGTTCTTCTTCTGCCAAGTCAAAAACTGCTGAAGCGTTCACCTGCCAACACTGTAGTGCTTAGTTCATACACTCGAAATGGAAGACAGAAACACGGTTCATTTACATTATAATAAATTTCCTTCGACATGCAAATGAACTTCATAACTTTTCAGCCCTTCTATGTACAAATACAATTACAAACATTTATATCAATTAAATATTTTCCCATATAAAAATGAATAACTTACAGTATAGGTGAAGTTTACGGATGGTCATTTTCATGGTATAATGGTTATCTACACATACAAAAAAATAATTTCCGGCTAACAATTAAGGTGCACTCGAGTGCCTAACGTTCAAAAAGTAGGTACAACATCGTCATGACAAAGTATAAACATAGCATAACAAGTATTACGAGAGAAAATATGTGGGTCGGATTCACCTTATGTGCTCTCCTCAGTGTAAATAATATACAAAGTATGAATAAAAGCTGTGAAATACCCACGAGGGTGACAACGAAATGCAGCGTTTGTCACTCTTCACTGTAGATTTCCCAGTCAGATTGATGTACCTGGCTGATATATATACTTCCTGTTTACAGTAAGTGCACTTTTCTCCACAGATTTTTGCCAATTCTTGCAGGATGTGAATGGAAGTTGTAACCGTTGCAGTTTGAGTCTCTGTATAGCTACTATAGGTACCGCTGTCACAATGTGAACTTTCCCGCGTGAGGTCAAAAGCTTTTGATCTTTATATCCCAGCATTCCTAGGAAGGCAGAGCACACACAGTGGATGTGTGTGATGCCCTTAGCACCATAGTGAGCAGGTCTGAGCAGCTATGATCTTGTTCTGTTTACCACATGGTCAGTGGTAAACGGATGTAGTGAAAACGAACGTGAAGCACCGCGTACGTACAGATAAATCTACAGATAAATTACCATTAAGTTCATCAAAGTTTTGGTAAAAACGTAACAAATTAATTTACAGGTTATGTACAAGTCATCAACACCGCAACATCCACCGCTTTCCAATGTATGTGTGTGTCTTTAAATAAGCCCATATATACAAAAGAGTGTGCAAATCCTTATGGATTTTAATCAAAATGTCTTTGTGGTACGTCGTCAGCTTATGTAGGGAGGAAAACCGGTGTTTTATTTGAACCAGTGCAAGTAGTTGGTCTTCAGAGCAGGGAAGCACATGTTGTTGCTGCAGGAGCCTCCGTAGCTGGGGGGGCAGGTGGAGCAGGGTACACCCACTTTGTAGGGAGCCTCTCCGATCCAGTTTCCCCTGGAACAGACAGAAAGGTGCACAGTGTGAACGGACGTGGCGCTCCGGCGAACAGGTGTGAACGCCTAGCCTTGACGATGGTGCAGCGACGCGGGAATAATGAACTCTGAGCAATCGGAGATCTAAAATAGGTCACGGATGTGCTTGGGTTCTCCTACGTATGCAGCAAGATTAAAGAAGCCGGGTCACAAGTCAGTCACAAGTCCGATTCTGGGTTTCATTCCTGGAATTCTGTTGGACATTTGTGCGTCCCCAGAGCTTTGGTGATGCGGTACCCTTCCACCGGCTTGCATTGGGGGCTACGTGGATCTACCGGCCACATGGGTGGCATTGGGTTAAGCCCGTCGTGGGCCGATCGGTAACAGGTTCACACGACTTAACGTTCTCCCTGCGTGTGATGGTTTCAAATGAGCTCCGCGGTAAAAGGTCAAACAATCATTACACAATGGATACTTACTTAGGCGAGTAATTGCAGACTAAATACGTTGCCCTTTTCCACACGGATCCCCATACGTTCATATTGTGGCACGTGTGGACAGCGCAGCCCACTTTGTTGGACGTCGCCCACACCATCTGCAAAGGAGAGAGAGTTTAAACCGCACGTCAATCCATCGCCCCGATTTATACGACGGGTACAGCACGATGATAGCGTCATATACGGCGTGAGCCCTTACTTGTGTGTAATGTGTACACATGGGTCCATAGCATCTGAGAGGGCATCTGGGGTTACAGTCACGAGGGTACGGGAAGGCATAATCTTTGACCTCATCGTACCAGGGCTTCACCAGCTGAAGGATGGACCGATAGCTGGGGAAACAGATGACTTATGTGAGTCAAAGAAGATGAGCAGCCTCACAGATAGACGTACGTTTGTATATACGTGTTAGAACGTCTGGTGCACGTCCTCAACATGCGAAGAAAGGCCAAAGTCAAAACATGCACAATGATCCGCGTGCTCGACCGCTTCAAGAATGAATGAGCTGCTTTGAAACACGTGAGCTCTAAACTGCTCAAATTGTCACATTATAGAATCGTATCTTGGCCAGTCGCAGGGGACATTCAGTAACCCCTCCCCCCACTCTGTCAGAGAGGTCAATAAAATCTAAATGTTTTGGAAAATGGCGCCCTTTTCTTGCACATTAAAGGTGCCCAGGGTTTTCCAAACGGAAAGTCAGGACCCTCTAAAGGGATGTGCCTTTGTCCGCTTGGGTCAGGGCTGGAAACACAGCTTTTGTTTATTTGAGGGGTCACAGGAACATTCCTCAAGCAGTCACCAGGTCACAGCGTCAGAAACCAAGACGAGAAGAAAGGAGGACGAGGGCTGCGAGCCAACGACCGTGACTGCAGAGAGTCATCCCTGAGAGGAGCAGCAGATGTTGGGGAAGTCAGGGTCGAAAGTCACTCACCGTCCTGTCCTGACGGAGAGGTTTTGACCCAGGAACCGCAGGAGGTTGGGTGGCCCGTGCTCCCACAGGCAGGCGTGCGCCCAGTCCTCGGCAGTCTTGGCGAGGGTGTCGTCCCACACCTAAACACGCGGGCACGGAGGGAACATGGAAAACCATTACATAACCGATGGGGAAAACGGCGTTGATTCCCATTCATGCCTCGTTCATCGAGTAGCTGTGATATAAGAGCCGGGGCTCTCTGACTTATATCACAGTTACGGGCGTAACCATGGAAACGTTTATCTGATGGGTTACATAACAGGGAAGTTGGAGCACTTTCACTGAGTTGTGCTTTGCTATTATGGGACAGGGCTGGGTCACGTGGTCTCAGCTCCATCATCACTTGTTGTGGTACAATTAGTGATGCACAATCTTGCAGAAATGTTCTTCCGTGTCCATTCAAAGGAGCGCAGATGAAATGAACAAGTCCTTTCACAGCTTTTAATGAGTTTTATGTTTACAAGTCAATGAATGAACGTCTCCATAGTTCATAGCCAACAGTGCCAGGGTTTCCTTTGGTGGTCTGGAGCAGCACAATCTGCACATTAGTCACCTTATTTTTGTCTTTTAGCTTGATTGTACGGTTTGGGCACTTGCATCGACTGCCTTCATCATCGTGATCGTGCACCGCTTGCCAATGCGCAATTAGACGAAAAGCGTCAAAAAGTTCACTCACCATGTATTCCATGTTGGACGCCGGGGGAAACACTTTTCCTCTCACTTTGTTGTGGTAATCAAGAATGGCGAGCATGTCGTTCTGAGTAATGTAACGCCTCCTCCTACTCTTGGAACCCGTCGTAGTTTCTGTTCCATGGCTGCGCGCTGCGCCAAGATTGGTGAAATTGGCGGCTGACAGGGACGCGGACACCGCGGGGACACTTGTTGCCGATGCACTTGCTCCGCACGACACGCACAGGAGGAAGACATCAACGGCGAGTAATAACTGAGGCTTCATGGTTGCTTGGATGGATTTCTGATTGGATATCCCGCGTCTTGGACTGATCTGAAAAGAAACCGACAAGACAAACCAAATGGACAAAACTATAAAGCCAAATGTACAGCGGTCTGTATTTACGCACGCTTGGGTAGGAGAAAAAAAAGTCCTCCCTTTTGGAGCCTTAAAAGGCGAAATAAGGGAGAAACAGCCGTAATCTCATCCCTCCACGGACTCTTTGCTCCTACCTTTTGGTGCGCAACGGTGCCTTGTGCCTGCGTCGCCAGGCTGTTTCACTTCTAAACAGAGGAGGAGAGCTTCAAGAGAGGAGCATTGGCGCTTTGCAAACTGTGAAGGCTTCAGGAAGGAGTCCCACTTTGCGGCTTTATATACCACAGTGGACGTTGCAGGAAGTGCGCCTGCCCTGGAGGTGCGCACAGCCCCTCTTTTGTCACCTGAAACACAGCAGCAACATTTGGAGACGTAATGTTTGGTTTTCTATTCCTGGCAAATCTTAGCCAATTTCATCCAGACATCTGCTTTAAGTTTACGCAGCTGCACGACTTGGATAGAGAAGCATTTGATAAGAAAATTAATAATTGAGTAAATCAAATCAGAGGGAGGAAAGATGCCTGGAAGCGAGAGAGCAGCGGCAGCATGTGATGGAGTTACAAATACGTGAGTGCAATTCGTGTCTCCAGTGAACTAAAGAAGATACGATAGAGCTTCAAAAGATGGGATAGTTTTCTTCAGCAAGTGTTAAAAGCTTAAAACAATCAGGCGGTCATAATACCATCCATAAACATGGAGCTTTCCAGATGCTTCAGCGGTGAGAACACGGACATAAATTCACATTCAGCATTTTTATGAGTCAAATCAAAGTGAGGGCTGCTTACGTGTGTCCTATCAGTCTTATTGTCACATTCATAATTCTATCAAGATTACACTTGTTCAGCATGTGGCTCCGGCCATGCGGTTTGCCAGGGCAGACACAGAGCCAAGTGCAAAAAAAAAACAAAAAAAAACCCTTCTGCAGGTCATCATTTTCATTGGCAGCTGGTGAACAAATTAAAGCAACGTGACGCAGGAACCCTTTTCTCCCCCCCTTCTCCCCCTCTCTCTCTCCCTCTCTCTCTCTCTACTGGTTCTCTCCCAAAAAAATCTTCTTGGAAGTGATGGACTTTTCAGGTGCTGGAATGGTGAGGGATATATCACTCACTCACACTGGGGCAGACTCAGACTCACTCAGTCCATCCCTGCATTGCTGACACTACTCCACACCGCTGCATCGCTTGGTTACACTGAAAGGTTTGTCGGGATGGAAAGTTGTCAGTTAGAGGATAAATCACGAGAGATTACTTGAATATTTCGACTTCCTCGCTCGGTTCCAACTCTGTGCTCTAAGCAGGCATTTTCCTGTTATTTCTTCAACAGGTCAAATTTGAAATACCCAGAGGCATTGGTCTTCAGGATGTTTGCAGATTTGATTATGGACTTTATTGCTTTTTCCCTAAATGACACAGCTAACATCTTAGCAAGGCACGTGAGCAGGGCCGTTGTCTCCCAGGCAGGGTGAGGGGGCACGTGCCCCCCCATCTGCACAGTCACCATGTCAGGTTTATGTCCTAAAAAACACAGTTGTTACGCTGTAGTTTATTAAGGGAGCGTAAAACAGAGATGGAATATTTAAAAATATTCAAATTTTGGTTTTACAATCAGTTTTCCTTTGTATTTTTTATTATATTATCTAAACATGTCATATAATCGTACATGTTTTCGTTGAGGTTTCGATGTTGGGTGCCATCTGTTGGAATGAAATAAAGCCATCTGAACATCAAAATGAACTCCGCGTTGAAGTAAATAATAAAATCAAAGGTTACGGTTCAACGAAGCGCTTCAAAGAACGGCCCGTGTTAATTTTTCAGACAAATATTGAAAAGCTTAGAAAGTCAATATCAGTCGATTTTGCTTTCTTTTTATCCCTTTTTTTGTTATGACTGCGCACATCACATCTGCTGTGTGTTTTGACTCGTCCTCTCATCTGGTATCAATAGTCGGGCCCTTCTCCAGCCAGCCAGCGCAGCCTCCCCGGCCAAACACTCTGATCGACATGATGCTGAGACATTGTCCCTCGGTTTATAGCCATATTATAATCCATAAAATTAGATTACTTTATTTATCTCTCTCAGATGATTTCAGACTGGAGATAATAAGGATTCTGGTTTCGTTGTGGAACTGCTGCAGCCACGATACCGCGATCCTCTTTCTCCCTCCTTCTCCCTCTCCCTCTCCCTCTCGCTCTCAAATTGATGGTGTAATCGCATTGCTGATTAATCTCCACTGGCAGCCTTTTCATGTCGATGTCAATGTTTTTGGGTAAGCAGGGACTCCAAATATTGGGCGGTGTGCATGTGCATGCATGTCGTCATGGAGATCGTAACAGTAGATTGCACCTGTGTTAGCCCTGAGAGTATAAATTGGTCTTTATCCCTGTCATGGACCGGTGATCTGTCCAGTGTACCTTGTCTCTTGGCCAATAGCCGCTGAGATAAGCTGCAGCTCGCCGCAACCTTGCACAGGATAAAGCTGGATTTATGCTTCTGCAAAAGTACACAGGAACATGTGGACAAACACAGTGAGGTCTGTGTAAAATAGAAATTACACACGGTTGGACACTTGTTGCGGTGCAAACCCTCCAAATCTGGGCACCTTGGTGTACGAACCATCGGCCAGTGGCGCAAAAGCGCTCTGGAGGCGGGCGCATGACAGTGAAATATCGCTTCTGGTTTGTAGTTGCGCTAAAGCGGTCTTAATGACACCATAGAAAGACGTGACCTTATCTTTTTTTTTTTTTTGCTACCTTCGTCCTATAAACTGTCAATCTCCCAAAGACTTCTTTTATGTCTCCATATGTGACCATTTGAACTGATTTTAGTCCCTGTAATGAAATGAACTGGATACACAAATACACACACATTCACACAGAGAGAGAGAGAGAGAGAGAGAGAGAGTGTTTCTTTATGAGCAGTCTGCTGTGTCAAGGCTCCTGGTGATATTCCCTCCGTCTCAAAGTCCTGGTCCTTGTTTTCACAGTGAACCCAGTGACTTCAGAGAGGTTGAAACATTATTATCATATTATCAGAGGAGTAATTATGGCATTATTTGGGGCACATGCTGCTCAGAGGGCCTTGGGTCTGTTTTGGAAAGGCATTCTTTTTCAAACAGAGCATTTATTTACCTACAACATATTGTTCCAAGTTTCCCCGTGCTTCCCCCTCTCCAGAGGCCTCTCCAAGCCCGGCGTTGATGCCAGTACAGAGAGAATGAGGTGCAGTAGTGAGCGAGAGGGAACGAGAAAGAGAAACAGCCTACAGGCCACAGGCAGATGAGATTCAGCAAGGGAGGCAGTGGCCTCCAAACAAGGCAGAAGAAATGGAAACTCAACTAAGCGAAAAGCTCCGGGAAATAGAATCCGCAAATAACCCTGTCCAGAGCCAGACTGTCGTGTTTTCGTTTTTCCTGTAGGATTCTCCAAACGTTAGACGTCATGGTTTCGCACGAGTATGCTTTTCTAGCTGATAAGTTGTATCAGAGTCACCCGGCTTATCTGCTTTTTCAAGCAAGTTAAAACAAATTCTAAGAAAGCCTCTCGTCCTTCCCGCGCGACCCACGTCCGCCGCGCGGCAACGCCGACCCGGACAAATCAACGAGTAACAAAATCTCCAGAGGACGGCTCGCCGGCGCGTCCGTCTTTCCAGCAATCACCGCGCATGCTGCAGACTCCAACTCAGCTGTGCACTCCACCCATGGTTACTGTTACCTCTCTGGCAAACTCCTCCGTGCATGGGAAAGTCACTAAGAGATCGGCGGCTTGCGAATGCGACTTGAAAGACCCGAACCTCCAAGACCGGTGGAAAGCCGAGACGCTAAATCGTTTCGCAGGGAAAGTCCTTACGGGTTGAATTTGGATTAGCGTTTATTGTAGATTATTTAAGGAATCGCGCCAGGCGTCATTAACACAAATATGAAGATTTTCTTGAAATAAAATACTTGTTATGTGTACGGAGACGTGTTTGACATAGGCCGGCGGAGAGGTAATGGGTATTGGTGGCGTGCGTTGGTTTTCATTGGCTGGGGGGCGGGCAGAATGAAAATTGTGACATTTCAAGAGGGGTTTACATTGGTAGGAAGCCCAGTCTGTAACTTCAAGCTGTCCAGGCTGCCTTCGTCCACATGCAGCTGTTAAACATTGTATCAGCGGCGTGTACGGTTACATAGCAAATATTGTACATTTCACATCGTCCGATAACTTGAGAGCGGCCGAGAGAGCTTCGCCCCGCGTTCCCATCCGACGCGGAGGATCACATCTCCTCCCTTATCCAAAGAGTAACAAGCACTGGAGTTGTGTCAATAAATCGCTCGCAGCGCCCCCTAGTGTTTGATTTTGTTGGGAGAGCGTGGCGTGGCAGATTGGCGGTTGGCAGCGTGACGGTCTCGTCTTCTTCTGTGGTGTTTCCAGGTTCTTCCAGTTGCCTCCAACCCCAAAAGACCTGCAGCCTGAGTGGGTTCAAACGTCCAAATCGCAGCGTTACCACAGTTTCTTACGCTTTACTCCACCTACGGCGCTCGTTCTTGCAAGCTTGCTCAACATAAACCAGAGCCGCATACCCCATTATTGACTGACCCTCCACAAACACCGCTGCACTGAATCCTCTCCAGACTGGATGTTTGTCTCTGTTGTTGTCTAGATACAAGTCTGGTCTGGCTGTCGCGCAGCTGGTCAAAACAGACGGTGGAATCTACGGCCGCTTAGTACACAACCTCGGTCGCAGGGAGGAAACCGACCGTAAAGGGCATTAAGGCGACGTCGAGAGTAGACAGCGACCGGCGGCGGGGGTCAATGGGTTTGTGGGGGATTTTAAGATTCAGGCATGATTGGCGGATGAATATTCTACAGTTGTGGTGGATAATTCCTGGAAGTAGACGACAGAAGGTGGACATGACAATAGAAAGACGAGCGAGTCTCTGCAGCATCTTTACGCGGACGCCTGTAAAGTGCTTCAAACAATCTGGACAAACATTAAACAGGCAGAACATACACAATTAAAGTCCCCTTTCCCGTAACACGGTTCAAAGTGTGGGAAAAAGCTGAGGGATTACTAGAGGAGACCTTTTCTTCAGGAATATGTCCTTCAGCCTGCGTATCTATTTTTGACATGCTACATTCCTTTGCCCCCAGATATTCTCACCCATCTATAAGACATTTACAACCATCTTTGATGCTTAGGCCTTGTACGGCCGGACAGAGACAGGACTGTGGTCGCACACATTTCGCAAGAGGTTCAGATGTCAGCTGAGAGAGAGACAGGCAAACATGAAAAATCCAGCGAGACCTAAAGTTAGAGCTGAGGTGTTTTATGATGTATCTTCATGACAGCAGGTAACAAAAACTCTCACCTGGGACCGAGCGGTGAGCTGCCAAACCAAAACAACACATAGAGGCCCTTGTAAAGTGCTGGGACGGGCGCGAGAGGCTTTTTACTTTAATGTCAAGAAGGTAGAAACGGACGATTTTTTACTGTGAAATATTCTCATTTAGACATTCCAGTTTCGCTTCATGTAGGTATCAGTCTGATCCCACGAAGCGTAGCGTGAACACCCATCCCGCCCGGTCCAATCCGTCTCTCTGGCCGCGCTTCGTGCCGTCTGTAAATCGTACGACTGTAACGCTTACAGTCATCCGCTCGGTGTGGCAGAGGTGATATTTCTTCTGACAGAGGTGGGATTTCTTTTGATCCGCAGAGTAAGAGCGATGGTTGGACGCAGCAACGGCTGGCAGCGGCGGACTGGCTGCTGGCTGGATGGCGTTGTGGCCGGGTAGACCTGGAGGCCGTCTAGACAGCAGATGAGCAATGAGCGGGTCCCTGGCAGACAGGCCCTGTGGCTGGGTCTCTCCGAGGCAAGGCCTCTGGGACTCCTGTCCGTGGCAGAAAGAATCCATGCGCGGTGCGTTTGGACGCCTACGTCCTCCAAGTTCTGCTCATTTGGATTAGCTTTTACATTAATCATGGTGTATAACGACAGTAGCAGGTAGCACAAATCATTTTCACTCGTTTGTCTTAAATACCTGCTGCCTAATAATTAAAGTGAACATCTTGGGTTCACTGCTGAACGTCACATTTCTTTCATTTTCTCAAATTTGTTACCCTGTGTCCTGCAAATTTGGATAGCTGATACCCAGTTACTTACTTATCTCTGCAACTCCACTGTTAAAGTAGACAAGGATGGGTGGAAAACCACAATAGCGGCTTATTCACACCTCTCGGACGTAACAACAGCACGTAATTCCATCCCAAACAAATGACCACAAATTAAAATTAACAACAAAATTGGTGTTAAATGTGATTTTTCAAAAGTAGAAAAGCTACGAATCATCACTTTAACTGCGTAGGTATCAAAACAAGGTATTTCTCAGTACACTGTGCCATTGTTGCTTCCATTATATGTTCCAACCCTCCCCATTCCTGTTCCCGAATCGTGTTTTGATATAAATCTGCTTTTCCTACACTCAAAACATGACTCAAGATTTATGATCCAACTGCTCTTTTTGTCTGTAGTCCCAAAGAAGTGGTCATTATCACAAAGTGGAGGAAAAGCTCGCGTCCAGATCCCTATGTGGGTGGCTTGAGACTTGATCCTTACATATTTGGCACCTGGTGAGGGCTTACTTGTGGCTTGGAAGCCCAGATGAGGGCTGCGAGCTCGGAGCCCGACGGTGACATCTGGTGAACTGTACCATTCATCGGTAAAGAATATGCAAATTGTTATGCGGGATTATTTTTATGTCAGCTTTTCCTCCTCGATCCTATTAGAGCCTATTCGAGCCGCTACCTGCCAGAAAACACAGTACAATAACACAAGCGGCCCCATTGTTACACTCGCAGGTTCAATTTTAGAATATTGAAGTTGCTGCGTAGATTTCTGTGTGTTTGTATTATATTCGCGCATTAGATCCAAACTGAGCCAAACTGAGCCGTAACGCTGATTTTGTCGGTAATGTGATGTCAATAGAAACCCCCAGCTCCTTTATATATTTATCTCATTTGAGTTTCCCATTATTTTACTCGATCCATCATTATTGTGCTCTTGTCCCGGCCACTTTAGCGATGACATCAGTGTTTGTGTTGGATCGGCCTTATCAGTAAAACTCAAGCTTTCTTGTTCTCTGTGTTCCATGGAAGTGATGGATTTGAAGTTAAGTTGAAGTAAAGTCTCCGGGGGATCACTGCAAGCCCCCTTTTGGCCTCTCGTCTTCGTCATCCACGCAGACTCTCAGCAGTAGTCGTGGCGCAATATCTGGTTTATCTACATCCACAAGCGAGTTCTCCCAAGTGAAATTGGTCAGACTGTGCAAAGTGCATCATACTTTATTGAATATTTCCCAAAAACTGCGCCAGGATCTCGGTCGCAGCCGTACACGCGGTAGTCGGAGACTCTGTTTTGATGCATCGGCCTGTCTGAGCCGTCTGAGTGAAAATAAACAGTAATCTTCATGAGTTGAGCTCTGACGGTTTTGCTCCAAACATGGTCACAAACACGGTGACCTCATACGTTGTGCGGAGCGCCCTCTTTCGCGAGGCCGGAACCCGCTGCGGCAGGTGGCATCCCTCGTAAGAATTTATAGCTCGGTTCCTCTAGTTCAGCGCAAACAAAGCGAGTTTTATGGGGCAAACACTGACAGGTCACGGTCCCCTGCAGCAGGACGAACAAACAGGAGAGAAATGCCTTCCTTTATGTTTTTCTATGGAAGTACAGTTGTCCAAGCCGTACGGGGTTTGATGTATTTGCGCAATATCGGGGGGCATTGTCGCAGCGGCGTGGATTTATGCATTTGGAAATGGTTCTCTGCGTCAACATCTCTATTCTATAGTCGCACCAAATCTCCCACCTCATGCGAGGGATCCGTAATCTGTCAAAATAATCTCACTGAAAGCCGCGGGCTCTAACGCCGAGACTCTGCGATGCCATTTAGGAGATGACAACGATGATAATATCAGGAATGGTTTTCATTTCTGAAAATCTTGGCCACGGCGGGAAAATCTGTCATTCCTTCCATTACAGATGGGCCTTTAACTGTTTTGATCCTCGCTGTTTACGTGTTGAACGACCTGCAGCAGTGATTTCTAATATTAATGATCTCTGTCAAACTCCTGCTCAAAACACGACGTCACCAGACCTCTGTTTTGTAATTCTACGCTCACCAATATTTCCACATAGTAAACCCCCTCATTTGTTTCTATAAACCTCGTGACCCCTGTGTTGTAAATACACACGCGCGTGTGTTGCTGTGTTGCTGTGTTGCTGTGTGTGTGTGTGTGCGTGGATTGTTGTGGTGGTTTTAACCTGCTTTGCATCAGTAAGTGTTTTGACTGTTCTCCCCGGGCTTGGTAGCGTTCCCACTTGTTTCTTTGTATTGGCCTCGGTTCTCACGGTTCTCATCTGCCAAAACGGCTCTCACACTACAGACACGAGCGTAATCAGACACAAATATGAGGACTTTTTCGCCACACGTATAGATCATCGGATTTTTATTATTATTGTTATGCTGCTGACTTGTGCGCTAAGAAGTGATCGCTCTAAAATCCATACCACGTTTCCTGTTTTTACACAGATTTACACGTTAGGGTAACGGTAATATTTTCATGATTCTTTGCCACAGCTCAGAGCATCCAAACCTCATCGTATCAAACTCAATAGAACCCACGCCAGAATACCGCAAAGCCATCCAAAGGTTACCGGTATTTTTCAAAACGCTGGTTCCTAACGATAAATATGTCCATAATTTCGCCCCGTACCTGACCGATACAACCTGTTCAGTTACGCGGAGGCGCTCTGATGTGTCTGGCAGCACTTCTTCGTGCTTACGCCGCTCAGTTCTTTGACACACACGAGTCCACATCCTCAATCTGTGATGTTTTTCTATTTATTCCAGGTGCTGTTTTGAGAACCAGTGGCGTAATTTAGCGTTTCGTTCGTAAGCGTTCGTCCTTCGTCTGTCTTGTCTTTTTCAGTTAACTGTATACACGTATTCCCCAGAATTCCCTTTGACAGCCCACAGATGAAGGTCATTACATCCCAGCTGCAGACGGTACCAGATTGGAGTAAATACGAGGTATTCTCTGGACGATTTTTGTTCCGTCTTCACGCGAGTAACAAATTGAATCACGCGGAAAACGAATACACGGACGCAAGATGTTTGCGCGCAGCGGTGTTGGTTTTTAATAATCTCTGGTGCGCGGAGGAGGGAAAAGTTGGAAAAGGAGACAGATATGAACGAATTTGGAGAGTTGGCTGCAGAGCCGCGCGTGTTTTGCACGATTGCGTTGATTATGAATTGTCTGACACGATGTAAGCAACACATGTTTCTCTCCGAGCGCCACGACTCCTCCCACTGAGAACATGTGACATGATTGACAGCGGACGCAGCGACCCCCCTTGTGGTAAACTGTGGTACTTACGGTGGGCTCCCTGGTTTTGAGGACTTCAGCTAAAAGTTACACGCTGTAGCTTTGTTGACGTTGTAATTCGCGGTGATGCACACCGAGACGTTATGTGATAAAGTGCATGGGACTGACTGAAAGCGCTTGTGGCAACAAGACTCTAAAACTGTCACACCCGTGTCTCTTCTTTACGGCTGATTTAAACATGGTCAAAGTGTTTAGATGTGAATTTTCCCCTTTAAATATCCTCCCCAAATGTTTGAACAACACTCCTGCTCTATCTGCGTAAAGCTCGGCCACTCATGACAGAAATTGCTGTTATCAACCAGGAAATTTGTCTGGGTCTTGCTAAGACGTGGATCGGTCAGCCCTGGGCCAAAGCAAATCCAGCCAGCTGCTGCCGTCTGCCCCGGTTTGCTCAGTGGTGAGTGTGTCCGACGTATCCCAGCATCCCTGAGCAATGCACATTTCCTGCCCTTGTTTCCTGCAGAATATCAAAGTGCTATAGAGATTCGTCGAGAGACCCTCCTGTTGCACAAGTGGTCAGCGTTCCCAGATGCCGCACATGGTTGCAATTAGCACGAGGCCTCTTCTCTTCTTACTGTCTATTTAAGCAGATGAGCATCTTCTCAGAATATGAATGCGGGCTAAGTCTGAAGATGAGGCCACGAGAGGAAAAACGGAGCAAACCTAAAATGCAGATATTTGGTTTTCTCAGTCTGCCGCTGCTGGCAAGAAAGCCCAAAACACATTTGAGGGCCTTGAACTGCGGTGTTAATGCATTGAAAAACTTAGAGCAGGGAGCTTTTTTTGGAAGAATTTTTCACAGCGCTCGCTTCCAGTGACAGAATGAAAGGCGGAGAAGCCGTGCTCATTTTTCACGACACTGAATCAAACTCTGCCTGTCATTTTATAAGCTGATACGGGTCCAAAAATGACAAAAAAGTTATGATGATTTCTTGGACAGATGGGGAAGAGTGATTTCCTTTCCTTCGAGCTAAAGTATCCACCGCTCTCCACATTTACAGTATCCTCATTTACACTTTGTCAAAACATTCATCCGGGGAAACTAGGTCACTTAAAAGCTGAATTAAAACTCGTTTAGTTTTTATTCGAATCGGTTGATAATTGCCACGTTTACATGTTATATTTTTTTGACTAAGAGAGCAGACACTGACAGACACTGAAATGACAGAGATGACACTTAGATTCTGATTTATGATCACAATAGGATGATACCACTTTTACTAAGATAATCTTCCTCTTTTTGCTGAGGGTTTGCTAAAAGTTGATGTCAACATTTAGTTTTTATTGGCAAAGACAAACAGTTCAACATTAGAACATGAGATGCTTAACGAGATTCCCCGTCGCTACCCAGAACGCGTTGTGATCGAATCTCTGTCATAAGCGTGAGCGAGGATGATGGACGTGTTGAAATAACGGAACGGCCTGACTATTGACTTCCGATCTCAACGCGGACAGCATCTGCGTAACGAGGACACGTTGTGATGGGGGGAGGGGGTGTAAACAAAACGCATTGTCACAATTTGTAATCCAGAGTACAGCACGTGTGTGAACCCCGTCTCACCTCATGGCTCGGACACCAAACCTGTCTGTTAAATCCGATCCGTGTTCACTCATCCACCTGTCCACTGTTCTATTTTTTTACTATTTTTACACCATTCCATTCCAATTAGCATCAATTAGCTGTCACCTCTCCCTGCGTGTCTGTTGTTACTCCTGGATGGCCCATCATTCACCGCGGCGGTGTCCTTCTGAGGTATTTCTCAGCAGCGTTGTAATGACAAACCTTTAGCTGCCCTCTGACCCACAGAGCTCAGTCCCCAGACACGCGGTGGAAGAGTGATTCCAGATGGATGGAGTCTGTGGTCGGAAAGGGCGTCATCGGTGCACGTACGGCTCTCGGTCGCATTCCACGGTTGCCTGATTCAATTGAGAGCGGTTATTTCTCAATGTATGTGGATGAAGACATTCAACAGGGCTTTTTTCCTGTTATCCGTCCTTCTCGCAGACAATCAAATCCATTACCTAAAGCAGTACCAGGTGCTTTGTAGAGGAGGTGATTTTTCTCTTCCCGTCTCGCAGCTTTACAGCTTCTGTGAAAGTCGTTGCGACGCGCAGCGTCTTTAAGGAAGGTTAGCGAGTACGCGGCATCGAATGACTTCTCACCCAGTAACATCTCTCCTCTGCCAGCAACGCCGACTGCGGACGGCTGTCGAAACCCGGCGCGTCACGTGCGGCTGCATCGACGATGTAAACAACACCGCTAATAAGAAAAGCAGGTGCTTTCGGACTAATCAGAAAAACAGACGCTCTCTCACGCGTCATCGGACCGCTCGCTCGTGACAATAGCAGTCGGCGGTGGTCCCTTTCCAAAAAAAAAAAAAAAAGTCTATCTATGTAAAAAGACCGTTTTTATCTCCTCCAGCCTGTGAGGAAGAAAACAGTCCCTCTTGGACAGCAAAGAAATTATCTAACAACGCCGCCTCTTCAAATTCAACAATGACGGAGAACAATTGGCAAAACGGACTTGTTTTTATTTCAATGGCTTCCCTCATTGCCTGGTAGGACTCTGAGTCATTCCCATGAAACAGACACCAGCTTTATTACTTTTCCCTTCTGGAGGGGGCCGATGATCTGCCTGCTATGAGTATCTAATTTTGAGGATTTAGATGAACTCATCTTTGCTAAAGCTACAAAATTGCAGTGGTGGACGAGAAACGTGGAGCTTTGGTGAATGTTTGTTTCTAAAGATCTGAAGAGAAAGAGAGCTTCTTTTTCTTCATTACCCCCATTTTCTCTGATTTCGCCACCGGCGGTGAAACGGATGCCAATTATCTCAACCTGCATGTTTTCGGAGTAACTTTAACTTTGATGAAAAGAGTCGGGCAGTCTGGTATGCTGATCTCTCCGTTCGGAGTTTTTAAAAAGCGTGCCATCGGCGACGCGGATTAATTGAGAGCGAGCGCGGGCGAGGGCGCGTTACGGCGGGAGAGGGGATGAAACGGCAACGAGCGGGTCGGGATGTGCCCGACTTTTCCCATTCCCGGACAGACATCGGCGCTGGATTCTTGTGGAAAGTGTAAAGGAGAAAGTATGTTAGACATTTCTTCTGCTTCAAAATGGAAAAGGGTGCACTGAAGAACGTTGGCCAACAGGCTGGAAAACTGCGATATACTCATTTGAGTTTTAAATTGCCTTCTGTAAAACCGACCCAAATCACCGGTTGTTGCTTCTTTTATTGCTCACGGTGATTCCAACGCCGGCCTCTGCAGTCAGATAATCCTGTTTTATATCAGCGTCGACGCATTTTTCCAAATTCCCTCTCTCTCCCTGCAACCCCTAATGGAGGCTTTTGCCGAACGCGTGCTCGTCATATTAACCGATCCTACAAATGCGGTGCATAATCTGGAAAGCGCGCACACCGCTGTATACGGAGAGCTGCCAACTGTACATAAATGTCTCAATTTAGCGTTCAGCTGCACCCGAGTGGCATCTTCGTCAGGCCACATGGGCCGCTGCGCTCTGTTTTAACTGGAAGGCGGAGGAGTTTCAGCTCCAGAGTTGCAAATCCCCATCCAGCTGGGCGCAGCAGAAGCCTTTACACCGAGCACCACCGGGCGTGAAATTGATGATTTAATAAAGATTTATTTACTTTGCATATTTATTTTTTTTTTGATCCAGGAATGTCACAGGCAGTGAGAGAGACTAATCCTTTCCTTGACAAGTCTCTTGGTTTGTTCGTACGTCAGCTGAATTGGGATCTTCCAGGCTTCGGAATTATGGGTGCGTCTTCAACTATGGGGGCGTCACTGACTGGTGACTTTTATGTTTTCACCGTGTACCGTATTCATCATCAAAGGAGTCGCGGAGCCAAGCAAAGTAAAGTCAACCTGCTTGCACGTGGGGGAGAAACCCGGCCTCCTCCTCCTCCTCCTCTTCTTCTTCCTCTTCTTCTTCTTCTTCTTCTTCTTCTATCACGGAAGGCAACTGGAGTGGTAAAATTGTTTCAAAACAGAGGCACCACTGTGACGGAATTGAAGTTTTGAACTTGAATTTATGGAATGCATGTGATGCTGGCACTTCAGCCGCAGGAGGATCTCTGGTTTGGTCCCATGAAAACAACAACAAAAACACACTTAGTCCCAACACGGAAAAACTTATGACATGGTCCACATCATAGCATTGTAGTAACCCTTTAAACGGAGGAATGGACCAGTTTAGGTTTCTTCAAGACCCCTTCACTGACAGAAAATTCATACATTCCACTATACTGTATCAACTTAATGATCCCTGCATGTCCTTGGTACACGTAGCCTAAAATCTGTGTACTTTTTCCATGGAGGCTCAACATTTTATTGATTCTCAAACATAACAACATCATCCATCAATCTATCAATCTTCTCTTGATACACACAAACACATGAGAAGTAAGTCAGAACTAGAAAATCTGTCCACAATGTGTCCCTGGTCATCAATCAGCGTATAAAACTCATCATGTTGAAAACAGTAGAATACAATGGTCCATCGTTCGGCTGGTGGACGTCGGTCCATCTCTCCCCAACATGTGCAGTGTCAGTGAGGTGACCCATGTCATCAAGAGCAGGCTAAGGAAACACATTCCTGGAACTCCACCATATGTGGAGGAAAAGCAGTGGGTGGTAGTGACGTAAAACCCACTCAAAGAACGTACTATTAAGACCCCCAAAACAACATTCCCATCTCGCCTGCTTTCCCTCTCATCCCCTCCGGGCAGGTAGAAGGTTTTTGCTCTTTCTTGTCAGCCATAAAGTATCTCCAAGCGCCTTTATCCAGTCATAAAACCAAGCACATTTGCGCACATTAGCACGTTAGCTGTATTAATCCGGACGTGTTGTAAGCGTCCGTATTGTTTCGAGCTGTGCTGGCTGCTCTCACCGTCCCGCATCTGCTCGGGGGAAATGGTTCCGATTAGGCAAACAGGATGAGTTTAATGGATGTGAAATTGCTTACCTCAGCGCCGTGTCACGTTTCTCCACTATACTGCACGGCTTCCTTTCATTGGTGAAATATGGCAAATACACACCATATACAACCCATTTAACCTCTGGTATTTACACGTAAGAAGTATACACGTAGGTGATTTTAACTCTGATATTTCACATTGTTTCATGGTTGGTGGGGTTCTTTTGTTTTTTTTTTAAGGAGTGAGTGACGGATTGTTTTCCTCTGTGATTCCCCATGGATGGAACTGACGTCACCGTACCAGTGTTACTGTAAAAAACGCTATTAGAGCGATGACGCAGCCTGGCACAAAGGCTGGTGCACTAATGCCGTTCACAGAGGGTTCACACACACACACACACAAAGAGAGAGAGAGAGTGACATACAAATTGTTGTGAGAGAGAGAGAGAGAGAGAGAAGTTTAATCGGCTGGTTGGAGTTGCAGAAAGATTTAGCTATGTCGAAGTCAGTTCAATAGACGATGGATGGCGTGTGTGTGTGTATGTGTACTACTTGTAACTATAGATTGATTATATATCATTAGCTTCGATTATTTACCTTCAAGCTGCATTGTTTGAGGGGAGAAAACCCCACAAAAACAGAAAAACCAGTTTTCATACATCCAACAGACACTGTAAAACATGAGCATCCCTCTGGATACCCACACCTGTGTAAAATTCAGAGTCCTTTTAAGCTCTGGCTCTCATCTAGCAGCAAGTGTTTTATCTTGGAAGATCCTTCATTTTCTTCGCCAGACACTTGTTTACGTGTACTTTTCATATGACAAGTTATTTAAAAAGTTTTAATCAATTTATCCTCCGCAGTTTTCCCCTCGGAGTTCGTCTGGGTCTACTTCTCCGCCGACTGCTCCGATTGCACAACAGGTCATTCGAGGAGAAGAGAGACGAGAGAGGAGAGTGGGGTTCTCCCATTTTCTATCTTGTTTATGTTTCCTTTTTCTTTTTTTCTTTTTTTTTTCTTTCCTGGACTTCTTAGAAAGCTTTGGGCCGGGCTGAACCATTGATTCGTGGCCATGTAAGGCTCTTTGTTGTAAGCAATATTGGGCTATACAAACAAACTCGGTTGAGCTCAACACGTAGAAAAAGCAGCAGAAATCGAACTTTAATTGTTTTCGGTCATCTTGCAGCTTCTTCGTAGCAGGCACCGTAATTGTCCACTAAGTAGCACAATATGCGAGGGCGTAATGGAAATATAATCATCCGACCACATTACGCCCGCCTAAAAAAAGACAATTCGACTAATGTGATTACTTCATGTTATGACGCTCCGTTACCTCATTTTACCTCGTTTTTTCCCCCTCGACAACGTGGATTCCCCCTCTTATCCAGGAACATAATTGTGAAAGTTGAGTCCTGTCCAGCCGTGCAGGTGTTTCTCTCTGTTTACGTGACACGTTCGATGTATTTCACCTCGTTCAGTTGTGGATCTGATTTATTTTGTTTTGGTTTTTGTGCCTTTTCCCCTCTGCTGTGGACACGGTATGGGTGAGTTGCTGCAGTCTAGGTGAGCTGCAGGACTCGGGACCCGTGGTGTCTGGCCAGGGCACAGCGGTCACAGTGGAGGTTTGGCTGAGTCTAGATTGGATTGGCCTGAGATGGGCAGAGCGGGTCAGGGTCGGGACAAGACAAACCTGGATCTGTCCGCATGGCTGAGCTCAAAAAAGCATCGAGGAGGACAATTGAGATCGCTCTGCTCCTCCCCTGTCTGCCTGCCTGCCTGCCTGCCTGGCTGGCTGGTGCTACTTTTTTAGCATCTCTCCATCAATTCTCTGCCTTTTTCTCTTCTCATTCATTAAATTACTCGCGTTCATTATTCTCTTCCATTCGACACAGGCAGCCATCTCCTCTTGGCTACTCAGCGGCTCTGATGGAGCCAAAACCATCTCATAAAGTTTCATGAAATGAGCAGCAAGTAGACGTTTGTGGGCACAATTCTCTATGAAAATTGAGGCTGTCATCACAACTTGGCCTCCTGTATGTGACAATGGCTAACATTTGAGTGGTGCAGTAATTGTACAACATTAGTTAAAGTTGTGTTTATTGGGCTTGGAGGGAAGCATTCGGGGTGTGAAAACCGACCGCGTAAAGGCTTTCTGGCAGCGGAGGGCCAATGAAAGTGACCTCTGTGACATCACAAGGTAATGTCACAGATGTTTGATTGCACATTTGAAGAGCAGAGGCTGTGCTATGTTTGGGTAGGAACTGGAAGCTGTTACTCTTTTTTATTATTATTTCAATATACTTAATGATGGAAAACATATTTTCCTCCGTCTTTGCTTTTGAAATGCTCATAAACGCCAAGCGCCTCGCTCGATGACATTTTGACCATTGCGGGAGAAATAATCCGTATTGACAGATGCGTTTATTCAAAGACAGACAGCTGTTTGCAAACCACGATGTTCAAACATTGACAGCTTGGCTTGAGTTTTACAGCCAAATAACAAATAACGCTGATCGTCACTGACAGTTGAGGCGTGGGACTTATAATGTAGGTGAGCACATCCACGAGGGCTGAATGGCTCAGAATGCATCGCTAATTGCCGCAGAGGCAAACATTGCGTGTTTACATGAAGGATTGTGGTATTGGTGGAGGACAATCGTGCCCAAACTCAAACTAATCTCCCCTTTCTGTCTTCACCTTTCTTATTTCACTTTTCTGTCTCAGCTCGTCTCTCCTTCCCCTCTGGACGTGAATGCGTAGAAGGAGGAATGATGAATGATGGAGTGTCTGTGTTTGGTCCCATCGGACCTCAATCTTATTACGAACGAAAGCCAGGGAACGCAGACGCACACATTCCAAGCGTACGTATGCTCCAGTGTTCGTGTGTGTGCATGTGACCACATTTGAATGTAAAGATTTCTATGCACAGTATTTCTCCCAGAGTTTTCCAGTGAAGTCTAATTGAGTCTCAGAGTACAAAAAAGGAATGAGGATTTCCCCTGAGTGTGCAAAGAAAACATCATCATCATCTTTATTATTTATTATGCATGAATCCGAGGGCTGGGTCGATGAATACCTCATTTACTGTATGTTGGTTAGAGCATAATTCCATATCAGTGCAACTGTTTGTTAGTACAGTGCTGCCATCCAGAAATGGAGCCCTCGCACCAAACCTCCAAAAGAGTCCCCGGTGTGCCTTTCCACTCCTCACCTCGAGCGCCGCGGTAATAAAACGTCTCACTGAGCTGTGGTCTGAACAGGACACACCATCTCCCACTGATGTCTTTGGGACTTAAAGGTGTCATTTCATCTCCGCCCTGGCTGACAGTGAAGTCTGAGATAAAGTTTGAGTTAAACGTACGACTGGAAACTCCGCAGCGTGGACATGGAACGGTCTGTCTTCCAGGGGGCCGCAGTGTGATGCTGGTCTTCTCTAAAGCCATGTGACATCACCCTCTGGCACGTGCCTGCCTGCGCTCCTTACCGAGCTTGTAACCAACCACCCAACCTGTCATCCCTTCATCTGCTCTAAGTCTCATCAGGGTGCAGCTGTGAAGTATTTCAATGTCCCAGACTTCCTTTTGGAAACAGAGCAGGGGAAAAAGATAAAGCTCATCTCCTCTGCTGTGGAAACGACGGATCTCCAAGGAGGACGCACGTGATCCGCACAAAGTGACAGCTCCAAAGAGTTTCACGTATAAATCGTGCTGTGAGGCCTTCCAAAACATGTTGTTTCGCAGTGACACCAGGGAGTAAACAAGAGCGATTTCAAAGAGATTATGGATGGAAATGCAGAACACAGGAACTGTGGCAAAAGCTTTCTGGTTTGTCTGTCAGCGTTCGAGCAGCAGGCGGCCAAAACGAGGTCGCAGCCAAATCAATAAATCAGCTGCAACGGTGCCAATTAGATACAGGTGGATCCAGTGTGTTTACCACAAGATGCATACAAAAATTACACTCAGATTTATGAGTCATATCCACAAAAACCACAATTTAAATACGTGTATGTGACAGGAATATATACGATGCCATCATTCACAGATTATGAGATAATGGCAATGCATCATGTCTATGTTTGGGGAAATAAATTCAAAATTGCATCTAGGTCAAGAAATAAATATATGATGTTGTCAAATAAAGCAAAATATGCATCTAATATCTAAATACTCCAAAGACATACGCGGCTTTTGGCCACATTTTATCCATAACAGCGTCAATGTGAAGTTAGATGGAGAGTGATGTCACTACCTCTAACAACTGACGGAAAACATCTGTGACATCACCGCTTGGCGTGAAGCCAGAAGTTTCCAGTCGTAAAGAGCAGCTCAGCGGCGGCTTTCTGCGCCATTACATTCATTGTTGATTTAGTCGTACACAGCAGGGGGCGACGCATGCAGGAAGTTGGAAAGAGCTCATCAATGGAACTTAAGAGTCATGGAGTACACCTTTGGTCAAAAAAGGATCGATGTGTAACCGAACACAGCTTCTGTATTCTGCACGTTTGTGTTTGTGTTTGTGTGCAAAATGCAAATACCAACGTTGTAAACAGAATATTCGACAAAACACTGGGTCCATAAATGCATCAAAAACTTAAAAAGCGCTGTTTTTGTTGTTCTTAACCAGATGTTTGGGGTGTTTCTGTCACTATCCTACACTGATTCGTTCATTTAGCCATTAGCTGATGGCTAAGAGACTATCCAGCCTTGCGATCTAACATCGCATTAGATTAACATCAGATTAACATTAGATCGGTGAGATTAACTTGAAACGAGCAACAATGGGAAGATTTGTATGTATCTCTTGTCCAGAAGGAAGACGACTCCCTATATCGCATTTCATCCGAGCGCTCTCACAGGAAGGATGCGCACTGCTGCTATCATCCTCACACATCTCTTATCTCTTGCTCTTCGTCGTCGTCCCTGTTTGTTGTTTACCACCACAATGCCTGAATTTTATATACTCATGCGGTGTCAGTCACAGAGTGCTCTAATCCTCTGTCAAGCCATCGAAGCTCATTTCCATTTAATCCCTCTCTCTTAACACAGCCTAATATGGAAGTTTCAAAACTTTATTTTCAGCCGATGGAAGACTTCTAATGTTTCTAGAAGTCATCAGCATTAAAAGTGGCATTAAATAAACAAACACAGATGGAGGTTGTGTGGATTTCTTTGTTTCTAGTTGAAGAGATTATTACAATAACCCTCCCCTCAGTCCATTTCCCACAGATGTTTTAGCTTTGAAAGCCCTCTAGTGTCATTAAAGAGCCGTTTCAGCGCCGGTGGAGAAAGCGTTGATGTTTTACCGTCACAAATCCTCACTGACAGATTGAACGCGGCGATGCCATCGCTTCCATTAATCATTTCGCGACCGGATTCAACATGCCGAGGCCATTATGTTCACGGAGACCCGGCTGTAATTTCGTTTCTTTGATTGATTTATGTTTTGCGTGCTCTTGGATGATATTTGGTCACACAGGGTGGTGTTTATTTATTTGTTCTTTCCACATCAGTGTGTCATTTTGGACATGGCCGCTGGATTACAGAACGATCCGGAAAGAAGTGGAGCAAAAAAAAAAAAAAGAGAGAGGCAAATGTGGCTTTTGTTGGCGTGGTCTGATTTACACCTACAAAAAACAAAGACCTTAAATTTGTATAGGGGCTGTTCATGTCTGTGCCAAGGTCCCAAACCAGAATCAGCGACACCAACGACACACAGTTCAATCTGGTCTCCGTCCGTTGCTTTCCTGTGCTGTACAGTTTGGTGAATTGTAGATTTTGAAACAAGTGTTTCTCATTATGTGGAGTATTGTGCTTGGCAGGGAGACTGCCAAACTCCTGCCAATGTAAAATCTGCTCTCCAATGCCTGCTTAGAATACCATATATAGTTTCACCTGTTCTCCTGCTCCTTTCTCACAGATAATCCACACAGCCAGCAGGCTCTGGTGTCTTAGAGGTGTCTGAGATTACAGCTCACGTCCAGCCAAACTAAGCGTTTAATGCACGCGTGCATGTAGTCAGTGTACTGCTGCTGTCAGAGAGGCCCCGTGTTGTTGTTTTGATGGCTAAAGCTCAGATTCAGATGATGGCCTCCTCTGAGTCAGTTAATTGCTTCTCGTTTTGTCCTCAGTGACCTCCGCGTTTCGCTGGTAGTGCAGCAGAGTCGTCCCTTTGTCCTCACTGGGGCGTGGGAGGAACTATTGCGAGGAAAATCCAAATTAATCCCAACACATTTGATAGAAATGAGAATTTACTGAGATTATTTGGCACTGGATATTGGCCCTGTGAGCTTAGTTTGCGAATGCTGTCACTGTTTCATAATTCAAACAAAAGCTGCTACATTTTATTAACTGTTCGTTTAACCAGGACAAGGCAATAAACGCAATGAAGACAATCCAATATGTTTGTAACGAGGAGTGCAGAATTGATAAAAGATGCTGACGCTGAAAATGCGTCGGTGACCTTTAGGGTTTCATTTGGGTCCAAACTAATTTTCCCTACACATTTAAACGTACCTGATTTGTGTGCAAAGTGACTTTTCTGGCAGCCGTCTTGAATATAACATGTTGGTTTGTAACACAGATGTGGAATTTGTGACACACAGGAGAGAGGATTCCAGCTTTGACCCGTCGCTGTAAACGGAACGTCTCTTTGAAGATATGTGGACATTTAAAGGACTTCTGACACCATAAGCTGTGGACTAAAACATGACCCAAAAGGTACCTGCTCACACACACCACCTGGAGAACAGTCAGCAAGAATGGAACACACACACACTCACACACGTGCACCACCCTCCTTCCTCACAGAGTGATTAATTTTCATGAAATTCTGTTTCTAAAATGGTCACAGAAAATTCCCTTTCTGGAAAATAAACATTTTTGCAACTAACAGAGGTGGCATTGTGTTGTTGAGTTCAGTTTTGGATCTTGGTTTGCTTCGTTTAATGTTTGCTTGTATTACACATCTGACTTTGATCAGCTGAGATCTTAACAAAAATCTCTCCGATGCCAGGATCTTTCGCTGATTCACGTTAAGATAATAGATAGATCAGAGTGTGTGTGCATGAAACCGTATCTCCTTACATTATCATTGGCTTTAGCCCATCGATCTGTGTTTTTCTTCCAGCAGAATTGCCTCTTGCGCGAAACCAAAATCAGCAATAAATAAATCAGATTTCTGCTTTCTTTGTGTCCGTCTTGCATATTCAGCACTGCCGTATCAGATTGGACACGCTGGAATGGAATCGGTATACCACTTAAAATTACTCTACTCTATGTTTTGTGTTTTTCCTCTTGTGAAGGGCCTTGTCTTTCTAAGGACCGTAAACCAAAACACTGTGCGGTTACACCAAAGTGAAGCGTCAGCAGCAACATTACTGGTATTGATTAAGTCTGAAGTTGGGAGATTTGCAGGGTGATTTTTCTGTGGCTATTTTAGTGTTTCTTGTTCTGACTATGAAATTACGTGCAAAAAAAAAAAAAAAAAGCTACAACAGCTTGGCCACAAAAAGTGTTTTTTTTTGTTTTTTTTCTAAAATAAGCCTCATTTAGATCATCTCTATTTAAGCATACTACAGTATGTCAGAGCGTGCTGAGCGGAAACGAGGCAAGACTATAAAGCAATGATCCTTGTGAGAGACCATTCAGGAGAGACTTCGGGGTCCTGGATAACTCATTGGAAGTTGGGCCATATTGTTTCCTATGTCCGCCCACAATCAAAGAAAATACCTGGAATAATAATTTCCTCTTTGCTGTGTGTTCCCATCATTCCGGTGCCAAACAACAGGGGCAAACGTGAGATGTACTTGATATCTTCTCGGAGTCATTACAGAGCCGCCAAGTGTTCCTCGTGACCTTTTTGCATGGGAGGATGGTTCAAGTCCACAATACAAATGCAGGAGAAGCTGCTTACACGTTTTAGGACATTTTACCGCTTGGTTCGAAGCGCTCTCATCTGGAGACTCGAACTGAGCCGGAGGAATTTGCGTTTGTGTTTTTAAACTGACTGTAATCAATAAAACGTTCCTGCGCACCCTCAGGTCCCGGACACGCATCCCTCACCACCATTTGTCTCATCTGGATGAAAACCGTCCACTCTCGGACCGCTGAGCTCCCTCGCCCCACATCACCGAGTCAGCATATTTGGAAACGGCCGGTGTCTCGCGTACAACCAAAAACACCACAAACCGGCGCCCACTGTCACATGACTGTTTCATTTTGAATGCAATTACATAGACGATCTGAAATGCAGACTTCGTTGCTGCTGTGCAGTCGTCCCTCCGTTTTTTTGTTGACATTTTTGCCCTTTTCTGGTAATTTCTACCATCCTAACAGTGCATTCTTAAAGTAAGAGGGAAAAGTTGGGCATCAATTCAGCGTGGCAAATTCCACAGGCCTGTTTTCTCGCTAAGTAGAACCTTTAAAGATGACTTCGGGCTGAAACAACAGAGAGTTCGATCCCCAACACGTTCCGTCCAGATGCGTGGCGGCATCGGTAGCGTCCACATATTTGCCATTTAACCACGTGATCAGCGATCAGTATTATCTTAGAGCTTCCCCTCACGTTGGCAGATGATAACACCTACAGGTCAGGATTTATTGGCCTGTAGTGGAGGGGTCATGGGAGAGGAAGAAGAGTCCTCAAAGGAGAGCTGGGTTCCGTATTTACATTAGGAAATCCTTCTATGTGCACCCAGCAGGCTCCTTCTCCTCTGTGGGTTTGTTCAATGTTAGAGCATCCTTGGCTGACCTCCAGGACAAGACAGGAGATATATTAGAGCCAACGCAACATTAATCTGTGTCAGATTGATGCATGCATGCAAGTGAGAGCAGATAGAAGGTCCACCGCCCACACAAGGTCTCCCTTTAAGCGTGTATCCCCTCTTCTTAGGACGTAGAGAGCAGGCCAATCACACGCAGAAAATTAACAGAGGGACTTAAAACGGTACGGTGTGCTCGACGTGCCCATATCTGATCAATTGAATTGAGACTGACCTTGCAAAGAGGTCGATTCGCTCGGGTATCGTCCCCCCCTATGCTGTGTTTATGTAGTTTGAGTTTAAATATTTGAGGAGCACATGTGGGGATGAATAGTGGCACAGGCTTTCATCATAAAGCGGCAAAGG
>OMNV01016790.1:0-10321 GCA_900303265.1 Brotula barbata | reverse complement strand
ACCCCCCCCCCCGCTCCCCTCCCACTGTCCACCTGTCTGCCTCTATAAATAAACACATTTGCATTGTATTTCATTTCATTGTCATCTCTACTCCTCTTCATCCAAGTCATCACCCAGTCGCCTCCGGGTCAACCCTGTCCCTCCCTCCTGGATGACATCATCAACCATCAAATTTCCATCCTTCAGCCCAGACATCCACACCGCTCCGCCGCAAGCCTCAATCTTTGGCCTCCCTCTGTTTGTCTTCCTGTGGGCGTGCATGTCTGCTGGGGGTTTCCATGCGGCTTTCCATTTCGATTTTCCCTCCAGGCACGCATGACTGCACACAAAACAGACACTTGGACACACCTGCACTGCCCCGCCCAGAGCGCTCCACACAGACACTTGCTCTATGGATGGCTACAAGGGGACGGGCAAAGCAGAAAGAAGGACTGTGTTGGGAGGAGTGCGTGTGTTTGTGTGTGTGTGTGTGAGGATGGGGGGGATGCGTTGAGATGAAGTTGATTTTGTTTATTTGAATGGCAGCATACAGTCTTAGTGGTCTGACCAGACACCAGTCACCATCTGTACCAGGCGGTGGGGGGTTTAAAAGCATTCTAAATAATCTACGTACGTCAACCCTCAGGCCACATCCTCAAAGGCATCGGTACAAATGATGGGACGTCCAAAACATTGTTCTAAGTGTGTCTGACCCGAGGCACCGTGACAAACCGTGACTCGCTGACACCTTCCTTTAATGCTGCATGATATTTGTCTTTGCACCACAGTCTCAGGGGACTAACCAACCAACCACCTGTTGAATTTGACACAGACGAATACCGAGCGGTCCTATCAAATGAACAATACTTGACGATGTCCAGCTCTGGCAGGGGTGTATTTTGTCAGCTGTTCTGAATGACTTTTGGCCACCAACGCGGCTCTAACATACAGCAGCGCACAGAAAAAAATCCATTTATGTTCAGACTTTTGCCACTTCCATGGCACACACGTGCTGCAAAAGGTGATAGGTCACTGAGAAAATAAAATTGAAAAATACAGATGGTGGTGAAACAAACTTAAGTCCATTTCAAATGTGCAAAGAATTCACAATCCCCCTCTGAGCAGCTGTTTCGAGTCTCCTCTGATTAGCTGGAATTCACCCCTTGAGGTATTCACACAGATCTGTGTTATTTGATGAAATACTGCCCCCTAGTGGGGATAAGGATGTATCAGTCATCTCCATCTTCACTTGTCAATATTATTCATCGTTCTTTAAACTCTGTATGATCCTGTGTGTATTATGTAAAGTGCAAAAAGATGTTCAAGGCAACATTTTATTTCCCTCATGCACAGGACTTTTACAATTTGACATTAAATAGCTTTTTGACAACGTTGCACAGTGTCAATTTGGCAGATTAACACCATGGATAGCTATAATAGTCGCCAGTGTTCATTAAGCAAGGATTAATAAGACAAAAAGATATAAATCCACCACATCCAAGGAAAATACTCATAATGTAGGTTATGGGATTATTTATAACTTCACCATGTGTTCTTTTATAATCTCACGTTCTCACCATTTTGCTGGTGTAAGACTTTCCAGCTGTTGTCACGCTGATGCACCTTTGACAGACGAACTCACGTGTGGCTTGAACACATGTGAGGCCTTTGACAGCTACACTGTGCAGCCGCCCCGACCCTGAAAACAACGGCCAGACTCTGCTGAGAGATCCAGCGTGCGTCTGTTTTCTGTGAGGCTGAGCTCACGTGAGGAGGAGTTTGAGTCAAAGCTGCGTTATGTTAAATGTCACTGCTGGCCTGCGGATTCGGACTGGGCAAACAAAGGACTGTGGATGTTGATGCACATCCAGACCCTGGAAAATGTGATTAACGGTCTTAATGTTTTGACAGGACATCTTGAAATGTTTGAAAAAAAACTGTGTGATATAAGATACCTTCATATAAAACGCTGAGTTGGTAACTTGCGCTGTTCTCAGTTACTGTTTGAATGAAAGGAAACACCTTAGAATTAGAGCTGTTTAATCTCAGACAGATGTAGGACGCGATGGTCTGGAGAGGATGCAAATGGGATTCACGAAGCATTCAGTCGGGACCGCTGTGACACAGAGAATCAATCAAACAACAACACATCCATAGTCAGCCATACATTATGTTCATAGGCCTCCTAACAGGCAGCAGCTAAAGAAAAAGGGTGAGATTTAGATAAAGATTTGTTGTTTATCTGTGTGCACAGGAAGCAAACTGCAGACACACTGTTGTTTTTTTGTGTGTAATTCCTAACATGCAAACACAATGGACATGAAATCATAAATAGTGAAGCATGGCTTGAGTAACTTTGTGCTCTTGGTAGCATATTTGAGTTTACATTAAAATGAAAGAAAATTGAAAGACCACACCAGTGTTTATCTTAAGTCATATTACATTACAGATGACAATTTATCAAAGATTGCAATCATTCCAGTACATTGCGAAAATGATAATAAATTAGCTTTGCTTCAATGATCCATAACAGTAAAAAAAAAAAATGTTTACATCAAGTTATATTTGCACAACATTGACTTTTAGTATTTCAAAATTTGTCAGAGAGGAATGATGCATTTATGTACTATCATATCGTGTACATAGATCATTAAACACACATTGCCTTGAGTAATCTATCCGATCAATTTTCCTAACTTTTTTTTTAAACAAAGAGGCAACAAAATTAATGTGATCTATTTCTGGACTGCTGATGGGCAACTAATGCTGTGAGAAACCAAAGCAGAAACACACAAAGACAAAAGCTTTGCCATAACAGCGCCTACCGTTTTACTATATTAGATTATCTCATGTCTCAGTACATTTACATGAGTCAAATGAACATATATGGCAAATAAAGTGCAAAATGATTGTTCAGAGGTCATTTGATTTATAATAAATAGATTAAAATATTTGTGTGGTCCTTAAATAAGCTATTTAGTGTTTTATATACATAACGCAACAGTCGCAAGAGAATGGCTAAAAGTGCATTTTGTGCAATCAGCAAAGCAGAAAAGCACCGTTGCCAAGTGTTTAGATGACTATGGATTGTTTAGCGTACACATTATATGTCTAATAGACCATCAAATGTCTCCCTGTCTCTCTTAATGTTAGACAGTGGACATTTGTGTCATGATGTAGGCAACAATTTTCCATTCTTTACTTCATTCAACACCCACCACTGAGGTCCAAAAACACCGCGACCTCTTATGGACTCCTTCAGCTCAAAACAGTCAGCCTCTTCTTCATGTAGAGGAAAGCCAGGTACGTTGCTCCTCCCAGAATGCCGATCAGCAGAGTGGTACCGACGATAACCGGTGCATTCTTCCTCGCCACACGAAAAGCCACGGGCAGGACGGCCGAAATCAGGATGTTGTTGACATGGCCGAGAACCCTGCGGAAGGCCGGGCGGTCGACCACACGTTCGTAATACGTTTCCAGGTTGACGCGGTTACCGTTGCCCCAGTAGCGACGGGAGAGGCCGAGGAACTTGAGGCGGTGTAGAGTGACTGCCAGGGAGACGTCAGCCATGCTGAAGAAGTCGCCGCACAGCCAGGACGGGCTGCCTTCTTCTACAAGTGCAAGAGTGATACCATCGATTTCATTTCAGTGATGTCATTTTGTCATCTAGTTTTCAAACATACTCATGATTAGACAATGACTATTAAACAGCCTATTAGTCTCATCATTCAGTTTCATTAATAATAATAGTGATAATAATAATAATAATGATGATAATTCCTGTACCTGGTGTTTCTTCCACCCTCCTCTGTAGCTCCGTCTCTACCTGATCCATGACACTCTCCAACTCATCTAGAAGCTTCTTCAGGTACTTCATGTTATCGTGGTCATACAGCTTGGACTGCAGACACACATTGATTAAGGCGTTAATTTTGTGTATGTTTACTTCTATTTCTCATCAAGGAGTATTGATTTTAGATGTAGTAACGCCTTTGTTGATTAATTGAAAGCCTTACTTTCAGGCGCCTCTGTTTGGCTAGGTAAGCGTCTTTAAGCTCTGGGTTCTGCTCTGCCAGTTTCTTCAGCTCTGTCTCTGTGTTCCCTATTTGCGCTGTCACACACAATATCAGTATGTTAGATATGGGCTCAGACAGCCTATGTATGTGTTCAAGTATACTGCATATCCTGTACAGTGAATATTACTGCTGGAGTGTATCTCATTGTGTCTTACTTCGTATGCATGTAGCAGCATATTCTGGTATGTGGGAGTCCACAGTGATCTCAGGGTGGAGGATGCAGCCGTGGGTGTAGGCGTCCATCTGTAGTGAGTCCAGCAGTTCTCTGTAGTGCTGCACTCTTAGGTAGTATGTGCTGCCTTCCTCAGGAATCAGCTTAGGCGTTCCCTCTGGAGACAAAGTAACAAAAATATAAGCTGCCAGAGACAGTCTTTGTACTACACATATGAGAGTGTGTGACAGAATTTCCTCTTACCATTTTTGAAGTTATGCTCCAGGTAGTCCATGATCTGTGTTGGGTCACAGATGACGTTGTCATCGTGGACGAGGACCGGCACCTCTCCGGTTGGGTTCAGACGCATGAACCATGGCTCGTTGTGTTCGCTGAGCGGTAAGCTCACGTCGTACTCCTCACAGCACAGGCCTTTCTCTGCTATGGCCAGACGCACCTGGAGATCGCAATTTGGACAGACGATAAGAAAGTAGAATTATCTAGGTGCTTAAGTCAAAGATTATATTTGCACCTTGAAGCCATCTTCTGTTGTACTATGTAATTTAGATGAATAATATATTGTACTGTATGCTGTATAAATATAGAAGTCCATTTGAGACAATATTCCCTCCATTCTGGTTCATCCCTCTCTGCTGTACACTGCAAATTAACTAAATTACACGTGGTCATCCAATCAAGATTAAGGAGCTCTTCTATTGAATACACCTGAAGACCGACATTGATCAGCCTTGCAGTCATGAAAAAGAGTAAATAAACAATTGATACAAAACAATTCCCTTCACAAATTACCATATACATCCATATTTCAATAGATTTCTTATCAAAGATCAATTGAAGAGCTGTTCATCAAGGTGTGGTTCTGAAGTGTTTTGGGAACCACCGGGTAAACAGACTGCATGACGGGATGCTAACAGCTCCCTCTTAATACTACACGAATGATGTCACATCATTACGGACACATATTGTATTATGATAAATAGTAATTGGATTATGTTGGGTGACACTGACAGTAGAATCCAAGGATAAGTGGCCAGTTTTACTGGTGAAACACCTGATAGGGAACTGTCCACGGACGTGGTGCTGAAGCGTCCGGACACTCACCTTCTGTGAATTAAAAGACTGCGTCCAGTGGTAAAGCGTTAATTTTGGCTCGCTCTTTTTAGAAATATCTGCCCCACATTCCCGATGTTCATCTTCTTCTGTGTCCGTCTTTAAAAGAGCTGCATTCTCATCCTGGGGTTCAGAGCTGTTTTCCGCCGCCATTTTATCTGTCAGTCCTATTAGGGTGACATCAAGAATGGAAGTCTGGTAGCGAGGGGCACGTACCGCGTTGTGTATCTTCCCCACCCGAGATTCGACAAGCGTGCGGGCACTCCTGAAGTCTGTTGCCAATACGGAAGAAATAGACTAGACCCTCTCCGGAAGTGCACAAGACTTACGAACACTCAAAGTGTATACATTTTAATGGTTGGGGTTAAGACTAGAGCTAAGGTGTGCTTATCTATTTTGTACAATCAACTATACGGCCATATTTGTGGAAAAAGCGATGTAAAAATTACGTGACAGTATTTGTCACGTGACAGTGCCTGACCAATCATACTCTTGATATTGAATTCCTCGCTACGAGCCCTCCAATCTAACGTCCACTGTATTGTTAGGGGACAAACGAGGACAGTGCACAACACAGTTAGCAAAAAGACTCCCCCTAGAGGCTATGAGCGTAGCAACAACACACTCCTTGGGGGTTGCAGGACATATTTGCAGTACCGTATAATGACCACCAGATGTCAGTGTACTACCGTTAGGCCGCACAAGCATTTACCATCATTTTGTTGTTGTCACAGGTGATATTAATTTATGCTAATTGAAACTAACAATACAGCATACTAACTCAAATGTTTTATTCAAACGATGGTGACAGGGTCATGATATATATTCAAAAGATTAATATGATAAATATAATATATTTTGGGGTGATGAATTCCGATGAAATGTTCATTTATAGATCACATAATGAGGCTTTGGACCTCACTTAGGCGAATAAATGTAAATAAATGTAGTAAAAAACGTCATTTCATATGGATACATTTAACACGGAGGGCGATACTAATCATGTTATATGAATGAAATATAAAATAATGATATGATGTCTTCATAGTGCCGTGCATATTCAGGATATGGAAACCTGCTACACAATATAACAGTAATAATAACAGATATATGAGATACATTCTATGTCCTTATGGCAAGATTCACAATATGTGTCTAAATTGTGGGGGTGTGCTTTCCACGCTGTAGAATGAGGGGGAGAGAGAGAGGGAGAGAGTAGGAGGTTCCTGTGGCGTGACGTTGCCTTTGGCCCAGTGTGTTTCTTCGGCAGGGATTCGACGCCTCTCTCTCTCCCTCTGTGATCAGTGGGTGAGAGGGGGGAGACGAGCAGCACACAGCGGAGAATCCGGCGTGCGCCTCCGGTAAATGACGCCCTCCATTCATACCTTTACACTGACCATTACGCATGCCTTTTGTATGACATATCAGTGTTCTGGACCAGCAGTCTAGCATCCTCACCCTCCTGTTTCTTTTTTTTCCTCCCTCTAGTCATCATCTCGTTGCCTCATCCTTTCGGTCCTGGATCCTTTTGATCCCCTCAGCCTCGGTCCTGGAGACGCCTAAGCAGCGCACGATCTGCTTTATCTGAATGACGGGCGGAAGGTTTGACTTCGACGACGGCGGCACTTACTGCGGGGGGTGGGAGGATGGCAAAGCCCACGGACACGGCATCTGCACCGGACCCAAGGGCCAGGGCGAGTACGCCGGGTCCTGGTCCCACGGCTTTGAAATAGTGGGCATCTACACCTGGCCCAGCGGGAATACCTACCAGGGCTACTGGTCCCAGGGGAAGCGTCATGGACTCGGTGTGGAGAATAAAGGAAAGTGGATGTACCGCGGGGAGTGGAGCCACGGCTTTAAGGGGCGATACGGAGTCCGGCAAAGCCACAACACACCTGCCAGATACGACGGAACCTGGAGCAACGGGCTGCAAGACGGATACGGAATCGAAACTTACGGCGATGGCGGTAAGAAATCGCGTCTCCAAACCCGTGTGTTGACTCGATGTGTCAGTTGATGTTACAGTATGCAGCCCGTGTGTGTGCGCGCAGGGTGTGTGAGGATGAAACTGACATCTCCTGATGGAAATACATTAGTACCCGAATCGTTCCATATGACCAGCTGAGATTGCGCACTACGCACGGCTGATCCTCAAACGGATTTATCAGTCACCTCAGCCATGTTTATTTATCGGATAGTATTTAGTAAAACGCCTCATTTGGTGAAGATTGATCTCCTCATATCACTGCGGAGGGAGTGACTCCTGTTGCAATCTCCTGGCCCACGCTGTGCCTCCCAGGAGTTTGGAAATCAGAGCAATTTGGTCTATTTGGAGCCAATTGCAGGCGGGCTGTCACCTGTTTCTCCTGCATTCAGATTTGAACCTTTAGCAGCAGCAGCATCGGGTCCTAGATGTCCAGTCAGGCATGCAGAATCCTGGACACCAGAAACCCCGTAAAGTGTTTTCAAACTGTGCTGCGGTCAGCACGGGGAGATGTAAAGACATCATCCCTACCAATGTCCACTTAACAGGCCTCTAATGTTTCAGTATAAATGGTTGACATATGATGGTCAGGGTTGGGTTAGGGTGATCAGCTGATCCCAGAGGATCTACAGAACATCTGGCTGTCTGTCCCTGCAACATCCGGATTAATCTGCAGGATCACTGAATTGAGCTGCAGCACAGAGCCAACCTGCTAATCTCACTCTTTATCCAAATGCCCATCATGAAAATGTATAATTTTCCTTAAAATCTGGCCAACAATATTTGATCGTTGGATTAACAGACCTCGTCTCAAACGAAGGACCAGTCCAGTTTGCTGTACTGTAATCTGACGCTCCAGCACATGTTCGTCGGCCCCGGCAGCACCAAATGGCATTAATGAAATATTCCTCTCATTATGTGACTCATAGCGATTCCTCGTTATCAGACATAAATGGATGGCGGCGAATGTGCCTACTGTCAGTGGGGGAGTTAGTGGTTGCCTGAAAATAGGCTGCTGAATGATTCACATTCATCCCATGTGATCCTCAGTATCTGTACCTTAATCAAATCTGTGTGACTGAGTTAGTTATGCTCTCAGTCCCAGGTCTGAATGGAAGGAGAGATAACGTTTCATAAGCTGACACACACAGAACGCCCAGTGTTCAGCTGTACATTCTCAGGCCTTTGATTGTGTTATTGTGGAATGTTTTCATTTCATTGGTGTCATAATGCAACACTATTGACTCTTTAAATAGGCCAAGGTATGACACATGGGCACCTTGAAAATAATCGACTGTACAAATTTGCAACTTTTTTAGCTTTATCCGCAATCCCAACATGCTGCCCATTCGTTTGAATTCGAGACAATCCCCTCAAAGGATCCTCGTACTCATCACGATGCAAATTATCTCTCGTGCGTCACTTTGAGTTCAGGGAACTTCGTCTTCCTGGTAGTGATGGATAATGGAGAAAAGTGTTTCTCAGAATGTGAAGCCCTAATTATGACCAAACGGAGCGCTCAGCATCCTGTCCGTGTAAACATTCAATGAAATGTAATGACTCCGGTCCTCTGCACAGATCCATCTGTTTTCCAATTTAGCTGAACTTCAAAAAGACCTGCCAGCGTGTTTGCCTTTCCGTGTTCCTTTTTAATTGTTGAACATCAACACGAGGAGGCCGCGTGCAGACGGGTCATCATTTTTATCTGTACACCTACAAACTGACCAGATGGTTTCTGCGTACGTGTGACTAATCCATGTCTGCCTGTTCCTCAGGTACCTACCAGGGTCAATGGATGGGCGGCATGCGTCATGGCTACGGTGTGCGTCAGAGCGTTCCTTACGGCATGGCTACCGTTATCCGCTCTCCGCTGCGTACCTCTCTGGCCTCGCTGCGCTCTGAGCAGAGCAACGGCACCGTCCTCCAGGACCTATCGTCCCCCGCAGACACGCCGACGGGCACTCGTGGTGGCTTCGTCCTCAACTTCCACTCCGACAGCGAGGTTGTCACAGGTAAGAAGAAGGGCCTGTTCCGCCGGGGCTCGCTCTTCGGCAGCCTCAGGCAGTTGCGCAAGTCTGACTCGCGGACGTCAATCTCCAGCAAGCGCAGCTCAGCAAGGAGCGACGCCACCATGAGCCGCATTAGCTCCAGCGACGCCAACTCTACCATATCAATCGGCGACGGCGAGCTGCCGGACGAGGACATACCGCTGGAGGACCACGTGGACGCCACCACGACCGAGAGCTACATGGGCGAGTGGAAGAACGACAAGCGCAATGGATTTGGCGTTTCAGAGCGATCCAATGGGATGAAGTATGAGGGAGAATGGCTTAACAACAAGCGCCATGGTTACGGTTGCACTGTTTTCCCAGACGGCACCAAAGAAGAAGGGAAGTACAAAAATAACGTGCTGGTGCGTGGAATAAGGAAGCAGTTGATTCCTCTTAAGAACCCCAAAACCAAAGAGAAGGTGGACCGAGCCGTGGAAGGGGCACAGAGGGCGGCAGCCATCGCGAGGAGTAAAGTGGAAATAGCAGCTTCAAGGTAATGTGTGTGTGTGTGTGTGTGTGTGTGTGTGTGGGCATTCCTGCATCTATTCAGGCATGGGGGTGTATAATGTGTAAACACAAGCCAGGATTCAGGCCTGTGTGGAGCCACAGGGGAAATATCAACATTTATCCGTCATCAACAGTCAAGATTTCAGTGTAGCCGCTGTGATGATCTCTGGGAAAGGTTCTGTTTCTATTCTCTGCCTCTCTGTTCTCTGTCGTTCATTCTGAGGGAAGCAGGGACAGAGGTCAGGCATTTTGCGTGTGTGGTGGACAGTGATTTGCGTGGCTTTGTGTTGATGAGCGTGAGCGGTACAGCCGTACCTCCGCCCCGGGCGAAATGCGTCTCGTGTGCCCAATCATGATACCTGCTCATCCTGCCAAGTATTGCTCTGATGTGGCATCTGCTCTTTAACAGGTGATGAGATGTGCCCTTTTCATTTAAAGCCAA
>OMNV01016784.1:0-10552 GCA_900303265.1 Brotula barbata | reverse complement strand
TTAAAGAGACACAAGAGAAAGATGACACATTTGAATATAGATTAACCTACAGAATAAGACTGCTGTCGGATTACTATTATTTTTTGTCTTAGTGTGGAACAGTGACGCCGGCGGCGCCTGTGAGTGAGATGAGAAGCAGCAGCGGAAACATTCAATTACCATGTCAGAGTTAAATGGAACCCGCCCCGCTCACTGGCGGGCTGTGGCGCTGTGCAGCCAATGGCTAAAGCCAGAACAACATTCAATAAAAAGTCATGTTTGAGCTGTTTCGTCGTGCTTTTTTGCGCTGCACACTGTAAAAAATATCCGTCGGATCGGATGTGTTTCAGTCTGACTATGATGTTTCAACGCACAAAGTCGAAAAAATGCCCTGAAAGCAAACGGCGGCATGCTGATTTCCTGACACAAAATAAGAAGTTCAGACCAGGCTGTAAAAGAAAAGGAGCTGTAAATGATGGAGCTATCTTTCTTTGCAGTGTGGGGTGAAGTGAGCGTTTAAAGCTCCGTTACACCGAATCGACACGTGAAGGCATCAGCACGGACTGACGATGATGATGATGAAGATGATGATGATTATAATAATAGTGTCTGTCTGCGTTTTTTCTTCTACCGAAAGTGAGTTGGAGTCATGGTGCCGAGAAAAAAACAATCAAAATGTCCCTGACAAGAGGGGAATTTGTCAGCTCGGTGTCGGGGTTGTGAAATGACAGCAACACAGATTTGGGTGCGTTTGTTTGGAAGAAGTGAAGCAGAGAAAGTCAAGTGTTCCGCAATCAAAATCAACTTTCTCTCATTTGTGCTTTCCATATGAATTTGAAAAAGAAACAAAAAGGCTTTATGGTTTTCTGTCAGATTTGTGTGAAACAGAAAAAAAATCGATATAAATATATATACAAACAGTATATATATACATTTCTTAAAAATAACACACAAATAATCAACTTTCATGAAATAATTTCAGACATATTAAATGTTAAAATCTAGACACTCATAGAACTGTTCTAAAGAAGGTTTTGAGTAAATAAAATAGTAAAAGTAAAAGATAAAAAAATGATAATAGAGATAATAATTGTAAATGTAGTATAATCATGTATCTTTAAATACATCAGAGCTCTTCAATTTCAGCGGAAATAAGCTTCAGACACAATCTGATACAGCACGCCTGCATCAGCAGGTCAGCGGCTGCTACACACACAAAAGCATCAATTCTTCAGAAAAATAACATTAAGAATATTATTATCATTACACAAGCTGTCTGTCTTCTTTTACAGTATTAAGGGAATAATAACAAATATTAAACTGGTGTGATGTAGCAAAGAAAATTGAGCACATAGATGCTGGAACCCACCTGTGTCCATACAATTATGCCACAATCTATTATGTATCTGTGTTTTTTGTAGAGTTGATGTGTTAATATTTTTAATATTTTAAATTTCAATACAGCTAACATGAAACATAATTTTTTGGATATTTTTGACAATGGTAAAACATTTGTAAACAGTACAGATTGTTGAAAAGAAGTCACAGACCCTCTTGATTTACTGAAATTAATTCTGTGGTTTAATTGTTTGTGACCAAACAACAGGAATAAAATGAAGCATTCGATTCTTAAAATTCACATGTAGTCGTGTCTTAATTTTCTGGATAGTAAACTTGTTTGATTTCTGTTTAGTTAGGATTTTATGGACATTAATAGTTTATCAATAGGGGACAAAAAATCCACCGATGTTAGTGAAAAAAAGTCCAACAGGAGAAAGAAAGACAAGTTTCCCATGTGAACATTTTTATTCCAATAGAATATTTTTGCACACATATGCATGTAGGATATGTAGCTAAAATAACAGAAATGTGTCTTTAATAAAAAACAAACAAAAGCTATTTCTTCCACCTGTCCAGCAGCAGGTGAGCTGACAGCAGCACCAGCAGCCATGATTTCCTCCTGATAACTCAACCATCTCAGGTTCCTTTTGACCGGTGACAAACAGACATCACGGCGGTGCTAAGCGTTGGCGCCAGACTACATTCTGAACAATCGATCCCAAATTTCAACGCGTGAAACAGTAAATTTCTGCAAAAACCAACAAGGACATTGTGTTGCTTATCCATCCGGTCGAACCTTCAGGGGTCACTCTGTGGCGCTTTGAGACGACTCACAATTTAATCTGATCCAAACCACACCGGTACATGCACATTGTTTGTTTCTATACATCACATTTTCCCCCTTTTGCTGTATTTTTTTTCTGTGCTCGAATAACTGCAGATGCATGCGTGCAGTGCAACAACAGCAGAGCAAACTCGCTCATCCACGAAAAAAAACACCACACTTAATGCAAAGTGTCACCGGTAGAACTTTTCTCCATGCAAACTGTTTTAACCATCGCAGTTCATTGGTGAAATGTTGGTGAAATACAGAAATATACGGTGTCGCGCAAGCTTCAGTGATTCCCGCTGCGTCTCACTGATTCATGAAATACAAAGCGTGTGTAAGTGTTTGACACGTGTTCAGACTAAATGATGAACCATCCTCAGCATCTATGACAGACATACCACGAAATGTTCTGATATGACACACACACACACACAAACACACACAAAACTGGAAAAGGTCGGGGTTGTAACAGTTGCCGGCAGAAATGCTTGCATTATGATGCTTTGAACGTTTGACAAGATATCAAATCCGTATCCATATCTTTGTCACATTGTTAGGTGCAAGATGATAAATGCAAAGCGGTTCTCTCGGGACGGTTAGCCTCGCAGCAAGGGAGTGTGAGACCCATGCGTTCGTGACATCCCCACGTCTTCTCTCGAGGCTTCGGTTTCCCCCTAACCCCAAAAATGCTCATACTCACTCCTGTCATTGCCTTTTAGCAAGGAACAAAGTTGTAGATCTGGAGTTGGTCCCCGGGTGTTGGACAGTGGCTGCCCACTTCTCTTCAAAGTTAAGAGTTAGGATGACACGATGGGATTTGTCTTTCGGGGGGCAATTCCCTGTTTCTGACCCAACGTGAGCGTTTGCAGCAGTCCCTGACATCTCCACCAACCACCTGTGGGATTTCTCCGAGCCCCCCCGTAATGTTACATGACCGATGTTACAACAATGCAGCTTTGGCATTGAGCGCTCACTCTTCCCTCAGACTCCCTCAGAAATTCTTTACGCAAACATGTCCTCCCGAATTCTTTGAGACGTGCCCTTATCTCATTAACTGGAAAAGAAACAAGAGGGAGCCAAAAAACAGAAAGAACAAAGTCTTGATTGTGGCCCTTGGGACAGGACGTCGTCCACGTGGTCCCCAGGCGGCGTGAAAAATCTTCCTGCTCCTCAGGTGGACACATCCGCTCTGAACGTGTCCGCCGAGGAGGCAACGCGGCGTTTTCAGTGCACTCGGCGTTATGAGGATGCATGTGATAAACCCTCCACATATTACTCACAGCCTGCTGCAAACACAGCTTCACCCCGTTGGCACAGGGGCCACTTGAAGAGTCCGATGCCTTGCTAACAAGCACTCCAACAACGACGTTTCCTGGTGACGGTATTTCGAAAATACCAAAATACATTTTGATGCAGCGACGGCAAGTATGAAGTATTGAAGTGTGCTGTACGCTGAATCCACTGAGCAGATACATACACACACGCCTAAATAAATCACTAAATGACATAATTCATGTCGCTTTCTGACAATTTTACCCACATCAAAATGTAGACGTCACACATTAAAATAGGACTTGATGCCTTCATCACAGCAGGACGGAAGTTTTAACGAGCACTAACGGACTGAGTAAGACACTCATCGGTATCATCGTTATGAGAGCCTCAGTGTTTATGTTGGTGACATCAGACAGCACTATCAGGATGATGAAGAATGTACGTGATGTGTGGTAACACTTCCACCAACTTCAGACCAAGAAGAACCTGCTTGAACTTGAACAAGCGCTGATGTGATCCTTTTTTCTATCTGCCTGTAGAACCAACTGTTCTCACACTTATATATGTCACTATATGTTTATGCACAATGCTCATACTTATAACACTGACAGCCACAGCCCTTATTTGACAGACTGTCCCCTTTTACACACAATCAGGCTTTCAAAAGAGATGTCAGCGTCGCAGTGAAGGCATCATTAATAACCAAAAGCAGCCTTGTGCTACGTCTCAATCAGTCACAGACATCAGTGACAGCTTGTCGACAGACGGATGAGTCTGCACGTAGACCGGGCGTTTTGGAAGCCGTGTCGCTCGGACAATAAGCTGGTCTGGTAGCTGTGGCCAAACCTTGAGCTAACAAGAGAAACAACCGTCTGGTATTCATTTACCTTTCCTCTACCCCTCCACCCCATTCCTTCATCCTGCCCTCCTCCCTGCTCCCATCCCTCCCCTCTTTCACATGCTTGACCCAGCGTTTTGAACTCCACCAACCACCTTTCATGTGGTCATCAAATCTGGAGCCAAATGAGCCAGACGGAGAGGTGGGCTTCAAGCACCGCCTGCAAAACAATGTCAATATTTCCATGCCCTTACACGAGCGTTAAGTGCTTTGCTGGAGATTTCGGTTTTGTTTCACGCACTGTTTTCCGCAGAACGGCAACACTGAAGGCGACTTGTTCCTAAAGAGATCTCAGCTGCTGCTGCTGTGTCTCTTCCCCTTGAGCTCCTCCAGGATTTTCCCATGTTCATATCACTAGCCCTTGAGTTTGTCACTCACGCAACAGCTGCTTGCTGATACCGCACCACAGCCCCAGCCTATTGCTCTCCCTTCTTTCATGGTGCACGCTAAGAACAAAGGCATTGTTAATCCAACTGGGTCCTTGGTGCAGACTGCAAGGACTTCTGGAGGCAGGTTTTGTACCTCAAGACAAGCACTGCATTTTTGCACCAAAAGGACATCCAGATTGTTTCAAAATTGTGTCTGTTGGGTCCTGCGGGGAGGATCAACATATTGAAGACTTCCACCTGGGACCACAACAAGATCAGATGAGAAACACGCTGGACTTGAGGTCAAGGAGAGCTCACGGCGGGAGGGGGGGACCTATTGATAAAGCTTACCGGTCTACGTACTCATCCGCTGTGGGGACAGGCCACGGCGTAAGCCGACAGAATCAACTTTAAGTCAAGTTGTTCGTGCAAATCTTGTTTAATTTATGATTCACATACCGCTCCCAATGAGGAACAAAGGAGAAGCTGAGAAGCTATTCACACAGAGGTTGTTTGACCTGAAAAAAATTAACTATACAGTTACCAAAACACAATGAACTGTGACGATGTTGAACTCACCACTAAAATTGCTGAAAGAGAGCCTGTTTGTAACACCTGGGCACGCACCCCCTCCACATGCACACATGCGTGCACACAGGCACTCCGCCGCCACTGTTGTCCTTATTTCTTTATCTGCGCCACAGATGGTGGCGGGCGGTGTATGTAGTATGTCAAAAGGTACACGGCAGAGATGAGAAGAACAAGATTATTTTGAGTTTTCCCTCCCGCTGCGACGGCATCAGGTGTTCGCCTCTCCGTTTCCATTAATAAAACACAGAGAAGAGCTTAAAAAAGCAACCACAAACACTCGTCAGCAGGAAGAGAAGATAGTGATGCAAAGCGCATCTTTTTTTTGACGCAGACAAACCTGATTTACGCTGGAAGAGACACACACACGTGCACACATGCACATCGTATCTGCTCTCTTCAGTGATCAGTGATAGAGACAAATGAGGGGGCCCACCACAGTGGCTCCCTTGGTAGAAGTGTAGCTAGAACGGCTCTCTGCTTCATTACAGCACCACACATGAATGTGCACCATCCTCCCCTCCACTTTGGAACAGGCTGCAATAATCTGATCCTTTTGGGAAACTGAGGTGTTGGACTGTAATTTATAGGCCATATCTTTCAAGTCTTTCCCTCGGCTCCGCTGGTGGCGTCAGCCCTGAGCCACTGTGTGTGTTTAACGGCTACATGTGTCGCTCCCTATCTGGCTCTGTGAGTGGCACAAAGGTAAAGGGAAGCTTAACAGCCTGGGAAAAAGTTGAACAGTGTGAAATTACCTTGATCCAAAGATTCCTGCCGCATACCAGCCCAATGAACCCATAACAGAGCAGGCACTCAGTCAGAGAGCCCTGCCTGCAGGGAACAGCTGAGACATTACAGAGAGGGGGGGGGGTGAAAGAAAGATAAATGGGAGTAGGAAAGAGGCCCACCTCCAGTAATCTCCCTACAGTCAGTGGTAGGGGTCAGGGTATATATCTAATGTGCATCCTATGATAAAGCGTGCAGGATTGAACAACTGCGTAGGTCGGGTGTCACTGGCTCGGTAACGTGGCGACACTGCATCGTGAGGCCCGTTTTAGGGGATTCGGTCGAAGGGCTGTCTGCTGAAGACGACGTACTGTATGGTGTAAAATTGGCTAACAGTGACCTTACTGTCAATGAAATCAAAACCTTTCTTCAAGTTTTAAGAATGAATTCGGAGTTTTGCGCGAGGCTTTATTTCGAGGGATTCAGGTGATGGGCACCGACGCCGTACAAATGCTGTCTATTTTCATCGCATTACTGGGGTTGAAAACACTTTAATGTAGTGTCTGAGGAGTACTCCAGCTGAAGAGAAACACTCTATATTCACAATTGCTGTTGTCCAGTGGACAACTGAGCTACAAACCCTACATGGAGCGGAGATTTTTGAGCTGACCTGGATGAACCAGTGCGTGAAATGACATAAACCTGTTCCCTTCCTGCCTCAGATTTACTGCGTATGACTTGACTAGACTGCGTGTGGACATAGCCTAAGCCCAAATACAGTGATAAATCATCTACAGAAAATGGAGGCTCTGCATATTTTTCACTTCACAAACCCCGAAGAATGACTCTTGTTTTGCACTTTGTTTACCACCTTGATCAGCGATCGCCAAAACACTGGTCTCTCAATCGTCTTCACCAGAGTGGATGATTTAGTCCATTGGACACTTTGTGGTTCTGTCCTCTTACAACTGCAGAGGATCGTTGATCATCTGAACTGACTGAGCTGCACTGATATCATTCTCAAAGGACTTCTAAATATGTCATTATTCTAATAATGTCATTCCCTCCACGACTGAATTTGACTCTGTAAAAACTGAACGCAATCTTTCCTCCGTTGCACAAATATGATTTTTACAAATGTGGTGCTCAATGTGTGCTGAAATCCAAGTGCATGTTTATCATTAGGATTTGCATATTTCATGATGAATAGAAGAGAAGAAAAGTGGTCATTTCTTTTTTTTTTTTACTGTATTTACCACATATCAAATGATTTTATGTGAGTTAAAACATGTGGGTGGGTAATCCATGGGATGTGGACTTCCCAGAACAAACATAAATTCAGCCCGTTAACTCTTAAGTCCCACTGCATCGATGACATTATTTCAAAATTTAACAATAAAACAACTGACTAGATGGACCTCTTAGTCTCGAGGGCCAGTCCACTAAAGTTACACGTGGAACCCCAAGTTTATTTGGGAGCACCTGATGTGACTAAACAGCCAAACTGACCTTGATGACAAAATAAAGGTAACTTCCGGTTGAATGGTGAATTCATACGATGTCCTCTTTATACCCAACGGAGTGACAGACTGCGTGCTGCTATGTGAGTGTGTGTGTGGTTGTGGGTGCGTGAGGGATGGTGAGGGATGTGATGTGAGCGATTACGCCCAAGAGATAAAGTCTAAACAACATTGGGTGTGATGTATGGTCTGCATCGCTGCATTTCTGTCACCATCTGCATACGTTCACTCGCGATCCCACCCCGCTAAAGGAAGTCACGTGGTCTCTGACACGGCAGACAAATACCACCGTGACTCATTGGACACTAATTGATAATGTGCACTGCAGAAAAAGCTGTTGTTATTATGCTACGTCAAAGAAAACAACTGTTCAATAAATACCATCTGGCTGTTGTTTGTCATTTACACAGGAAATCCCCACTTCTAAATTGGAAAAGAATGCTTTGGAGAATAACTACAGTTGAAATTCACCACAACACAATTCTGTATTCCAGTTGAGGTTTTACTCTGTACGGCTGCAGGGACGACGCAATTCCTCAGATCATGTCAAAGATGGAGGGAGATAAAGTGAAAGTTAACGCGGAAGTGTTGATTCATTTCTTGTTTGTTTTGGATTGGCTCGTTAATCACACAAGGCAAATATATACTCACGGCTACTCAATATGTTACACGCATAAAAGAACGGATGATTTGAAGCTTAAAAGCTCTTTAACTCTGAAGTACCAAGTTTGGAATCTCGTTAGTGGCATCCTAAACAACAATTCTAGTAGAAATACAAGAGTGTGTTTCCAAACATGGCAAATTTGGCAAGATCGGTTTTAGGAAAATGGATAATAAATAACACATCGACAGTATTTCCATGTGATGTGATGTGATGATATGATGAAAAAACCGATGCGTGGGAATCAGATTTCTTGGATTTCTTGTCGAGCTTCCATAAATTGCTACAATATGTGAATACAGGACATATTTCACACAGTGAGAAAACAAATTATTTGTCTCAATTGGAAATTTATGGAGAAAAATCAAGAGCGTAAGAGGTTAAATATGTCATTTTAATCACAGAATGGTTGCCACTCCTGCAAATGACACAACTCCTTTAATGAAGGACATATATCAATAATTTGCACGCGACACACTGGCACCAATAAACAAAAACAGGGAACAGAGCTGACAGCTGAAGGAGACAAACTGGTTTCAATTTAGAAGTCAACAGTTCCTGTCTATGCTGGTTGCACCTGTTTGCTGTGTGCCAGTTTGTAATGAGCTTATTCTTATCAAAAATATCTGCAGAACCACACACAAACACACACACACACACACACAGACACGCAAGCTGTGTCTGGGCCTGGAAGTGAGACACTTGCAAAACTGCTGTCGACGTCTACTGCAGGGACGGATTCTGACAGATTCTACCGGATACTTCCACGCTGCTAGACCAAAGGAACTCGAGCAGCGTTGATGTGCCGTAAGGCTCATCGGGCACAACTCAAACGCTGCAAAACTGTCATTGCACACCTTCCTTCCTGTTTTGACGGTAGCCTTTGAAATAGTTCCCCAGGATATTAGGCACCATTAAGTTCACGACATCTTCAGTCATCATCCTGCACATTATCTAAGTCCGTCAGGGAGTCATCATTTGTTTTTAGGCAGTACTACTCAAATGGTGAGAGGTTTGGAGGCTGATGTCCTGCCAGTAACTATATTACCATCCAAGTATTTTTGTGCAAATCTTGACATATCAAACGTAAACATTCCAATATTTTCCTGACTAATACTCTGTCCTTGCTGACCCCCCGCGGTGAGGCAAGCTGAGGTGAGGGATCTGACCTCTCCTTCCTCTGGCGATCTCCTGTATAAGCATCTAGATATCCGCAAGGCTGTTTTCTCCTCCTTTCAACTGTGACAAACACAGGCTCGCTTTTACCACTAATCTGCAATAATTGATTTGATTAGCGCAGCGACCACATCATGCTTAACATGTTTTCCCGTTTTGCTCAGTTCTCTGGCCGGGGCCGCGGCTCGTATGCTATACGTGTATGACGAAAGAAAGCGTGCCCGCGGAGGCTGCTCTTCATATGTCGCAATCCTCACGAGGTGATTAGTGGTAACTAATGGTTTGCGGACGTTTTCTTAACACGCATTACTGCAGTTAGTTTAGTCAACGTCTGTGATGGAAAAAGCATGAATGATCGCCAGTTTTCACCACAACTTTCACTCATTTCCCATCTGTGTGTGGAGGAATTCATTCATGTTCCATTACCTCTGGAATGTCCACTGCGGAATAAGGGAGCAGCTGCACAACACAGGCTGGCATTCACCTTTCAATCACCTCCCCCCCACCCCTGTAATCATGTTAGCTCATACATAATCGCATTTCAATTACTGACAGGAGTGTGACCCTTGCCTCCCAACGCGCCTAATCTAATACATGTGTTTCCCTGAAAGACAGAGGGATGCCTTGTTTTCACGGAAGGAGGAGAAGGAAAAGGGGAGCAAGCATCAACACGTTGTGTCATGCTGAAGCTATAAAAAGGGATGCCACAGTCTTCTCCTGATTCAGCCTGGGAAGTCGGTGGCTATTTTTAGCTGTGTACTGTATGTGGTGACTGGAGTGGTGATGTAAACACGAGAGGAGAGGAGAGGAGAGGATAGGAAAGGAAAGGAGGAGAGCACGTGTTTGTCTCTCTATCAGCCTCTCAGCCTGCCTGTCTGTGTCAGGGCCTCTCTGAACTTACAGGCCTTTCTGCAATCAAGCCTTCATGAGAGTGGAGAGAAAACACCAAAGACGCCCTCAGTCATAAATCTACCTCTCTCCCCCCGTCTCTCTCTCTATCCCACTGGGTAAGGTAATTCTTTGCTCCAAGACTTTCCCATCCTCTCTCGCTCTCTTTCTCCGTCCCTCTCTTCTCTCCGTCTGTCTCGTCTCCTGCTCTGTATTTCCCACTCTGTCACTCAGTGTCTCTGTGTGCTTAGCGGACTTGTGTCATTATTATGGGCCAATTTGTGTCAATGCTAAGATCCCATT
>OMNV01016782.1:91657-102395 GCA_900303265.1 Brotula barbata | reverse complement strand
CCCCGCCCCCACACACACACACACAGAGACACTCACACACTCCCATCACTTTATCGTTCAAAAAAATTATTTGAACATTATCTTTCATGGTGACGCATATTTGCTATATAATTAAAGTGACACCACATGCAGGTAATTCTGATAATTTAGGCATTCAAGCCCAGGCACCACTGCACCATGGTAATTAAAGCCACAGCTTCCACAGCAGCCACCATCACACACAGAGCAACCACAAACAGAAAGTGCAGTGTCATAAAACCTTAATTTAACCCATAGAAATTGGACCGATAATACTTTTTACACACTATTAAACATCAGGTGTTTGGAAGGAAAAATAAATTAACTATGATTTCATCTAACACAATTTTGTTAGTTGTCGGTGACTTTGACATCCAGGTTGACAAACCTGGATGTTCAGCCTAAAAGATTACAGAACTGTGTTGTGTCTGTGTTGGGCCTAAATATTTCCAAGGTTCTGGAGTCTGACTTTGCTCTTTTCAATCATTCTTGTGTTTTCTTTGAGAGTGCTACGTACGTGCACACAAACGTTCAAACAGAATAATCACAAAATGGTACATCCCTGAAAATACCAGTGAAAACTTTGTCTTCTGCACGCTTTAGATCTGCACGGCCTCAGATCTCTTAGAAATCATCAACAAGTCTACTCTTATGAGTCTTCACACAAGCCCTGAAAACTGCAGTTATTAAGCCACTCTTAAAAGAAACAACATTAATGAGCAACATTACATTAATGAACAATTATAGGCCTGTGTCAAATGTCTCATTTCAAAATAAAATCATTAAAAATCTATTTTTCAACAGATGAACGATTTCTTAAAGGTAGGGTTTCGATTGCACCGCAGTACCACTTAAACACACACAGTGGTGAAATTTCAGCCTTAGTATTACTGGATCTCAGTGCTGCGTTCCACACGGTCGACCGCAACATATTACTTGACCGATGGGAAAACAGGCACAGTACTACAGTAAATCTGTACTAATCCTATTTAGAAGGACAGAGACTACTGGTTGTCCATAGGTAATAACACATCTGAATGGACAAAAGTGACATGCAGAGTTTCCTAAGTTTGCACTCTGGGGCCTCTTCTGTCCAACATTTACATGCTCCCACTAGCTCAAATTATGAAAACAACTAAGTATGTCAACATAGTTATGCAGACGCAAAAACATTTACTTAACTTTATTACCTTTGGAGTGTAATACCATACTTTCGCTGAGTAAGAGTATTGAACAAATCAGTTAATGGATGGACCTAAACAGAAATAAAACTGAAGTAATTGTTTTTGGAGCCAGGGAAGATCGATTAAAAGAGAGCCGCTTCAATCGGCAATGTTAAAAACCACAAACCAAGAAGGAAATCTTGGTGTAGTCATGAAATCAGATATCAGCCCTGAATTTCAACAGCCACATTAAGACAATTGCCAAACCAGCCTCATATCACCTTAGAATATTTCTAGGCTTAAAGGATTCCAGTCTCAGCAGGACTTGAAGAAACGTGTCCAGGCGTTTATCATCAGTAGAGTCGACTAGTGTAATGGCATCTTTACAGGTCTCTCTAACAAAAAAACAAAAAACAAAACAAAAAATCAATGAGACAGCTGCAGCTGATTCAGGAGGCTGATCCTGGTCCACTCCAACTCTAAGCTCTTTAAATCACGGCTGAAGACTCTTCTGTTTGCCACTGCCTTTTTTTTATTTTTTTTATTCCTGGCTTTGATCGATATCTAGCACTGCACTGGAACATTCATTCTCCTGTTTTTATCTATTCTAATTTATCTTATTTTTCATTTTCAACACAACTCTTTTAATTTGTTTTAATGTTTTTTGCTTATATTGTTTTAATATTTTGTCTTGATGCCTGATACCTTGATGCCACACACTTTGAATTGCCTTGTGTCTGAAGTGTGCTATGCTAATAAACTTGCCTTGCCTAGTCACTGTACTCCCCAGAGACTGTATCAACAGGATTGCCAGGCAAGCCTCATTAAACAGGTGCTAGACTGGGCCAGAAACTGTCATGTTGCTACCATGAATGTCTAGGGAAGAAGTATAATGAATGTAAGAATCACTTCCCACAGAGTTAATGTCTGTGTTGGAGAACATGGTGTAGTATCAGAAAACTATTAATGTACTGCACTCACCATCACTAACTTTGCTATTTCATAACATTTATAGTGTATTTCCCCCCTGTTTTTTTAAATTTTATTTATTTATTCATGATAGGGAAACATCCTAGCGAACCTAAATGCGTCACTGCAAAACATGTGAGAACGTTCACGCCGCTTATTGGTCAGATGGGCGGGAGCAAGAAAGTAAATACAGGAAGAAAGTCCAGTGTTCAGTGTACTGGTGTTACACAGAGAAAATATGGAGTTAACATTGAGCAACGGCGTTTTCTTACATTTGTGGTGGTTTTCAGGGCAAAATATTTAAAACAGCAGAGTGCCGAATATACTTCGAGAAAACTTTTTGAACATTCTGTACTAGTGGAAACTTTGCGAAGAAGATGTGCTACCGGCTTCGACAAATTGAGCAAAGTGAGATAACTAGTAAGAACGTACAATGCGTTGGCCCCCAAAACAACTCGGGAAAAAGAGAAAATTAACGCAATTCGTGCTGAACACAGTCAGACAAAAAGGACAAACAACTTTCACTTACACTGCAGCTTGTGAAGCCTTCCCATTGGAGAACGAGAGTCAAACGTCCATATGCGGAAATAGAATGTCCGTGTTCGGTTCAGATACCTGGATTCCCCCCGTCACTCTACCGAGTGCAGTGTGAGCAGTTGTGGAGAATTTGTTTATATATTTTGAAACGATCAAAATAAAAATATATCTAAAGACGCGTTCGGTAAGAGTGATCGTAATGGTTAATCAACGATAATAAACGTCAAATGCACAGCACTTTTCTTAACAATGTTACATGTGCATCACTAAAATAGTTAGTTCAACTGATAGTTGGGTCGGATTGCGGTTTGATAACTTTCCCACCCTAAAGGAACCGCTCAGACTACAACCTTCCATCCAAAACTCGCAAAGAAACATGTACAAATACGAATAATATTGTATTTTTAAAAAAGACAAACAAAACAAGGCTCGATGCACAGACGCATTCTATCTGGCTGAATATACAGTACGGTGCAAAAGATTTAGACCAACATTAGATTTGTTGTTTTAGAAATGCTATCTATCTCTTTATTAGAATACAACCAGAAAATACAGGAAATGGGTATGCAGTTTTAAAAAACAGTAAAAAATCAGAAGTCAGAAGAGAACAGCTTCTACAGGCTAAAGTGTCTAAAGTATTTAGTGTGACCTCCCTTTACACTTGATCAATAGCAGGAACCAGGCTCTCTTCAAACGAAATGGAATGGAGCCCTAATTCATTCATTCATTCAGTCATTGCTAACACCTGTGTTTGTCCTGCTTTCATCACTATTTACTGTCAGAATGACTGCTGGGAAAAAGGTCCATTACACCAGGTTTGATAGTGGTGGACGAAGACTTTTGCACAGTACTAAATACGTTTTTGTTGGGAGATGACTATTTTCACAAGATGCCACTCTGATATGGCAGCTGTTGCCTTGTCAGTTTTTTTTCTATCACACATCATTGACCAAGTTTTCCAAAATAATAATGCACCAGAACAGAGTATTGAAGATGATGGAATGTACTTTCTGACAGAGTTGCTGACAAGAAATTGCTCCAAAAATGAACCACTGAATGATTTCATGAGTAAACAATACAAAATGTAATTTAAATAGACCACAACATTACATGTACTTTCTTTAGATAATGATAACAATCTGTTGTCACTCAATATAGTGTAAGGTAATTCGTTCTAATTTAATCTTAGTGGTTAACACAAGCGACGATGTTTACAGTGTCTTTTTTGCATTCTCATCTAATTAGCATTTTTTTTTAGACATCCACTCCTTCAATCTGCAAAGAAAAGAGTGACAAAGCGTGACAGTGATGGAGAAAAACAGAAAAAATCTTTTATAGCCTTTCTTCTGTAGCAAATCTGTTAAAACATCTTCGAGCCCCCTTATGTTTTAATAGAAATTTGAAAAAAAATCCATACAGTGGCAAAAGTTTTAACATTTAGATATGAAAGTGACTCATTGCTATGGAAGGCTGGGGAAAACCTTGAATGAGGTTCTGCTTTTCAGAACAAAGCATTGGGTGTGCTGCGCTGATGTGAGCTTACCAGACTCTTATTCAAGCCTTCATTAGTTTCTATGGAAATCAATGGGCAATGCTCTGGAAAAATCAGACCTGCGTCACCAAAACACTGCAGTTTGTGTTTTAGAAAAACAAAGCCACAGGCTGAGAGAGAAGATTTCAAGAGCTTGCTGCTTTTGTATCACTGAATACTTAACAGAAGTAAGTTCATCCATCTATTTATCCCGCTAATCCATGTCAGGGTCATGGCTCTGAAAGGCAAATCTGGCCATCCCATCAATGTTGTATTTATTATGGGCCTCTTACAGATTTATATTCTAGTAAGTGTTTTGTCATTAATTCAGGGGCCCAGATGTCGCAAGACTCATAAGTGCTATGTGGGGTTTCTTTGGGAAACGCCATAATTTCACATATCCTCACATATCCTTTGTATTCCACAGGTAATGAACTAAAAGTAAAATTTGCAGGAATTGAAGGGTTTGTGTTTTTGTGTCATGGTGAATTGATCAATTTGCTTTCAACATGATGTTTTTCGTCTATTATACTAATCTGATCATGCATGGATTTTATTTTTTTTTTTTTTTACTGAACTAAAAACTCTGACTAAAAACTCTCTCATGACCCCAGTGGGGTCCAAGCAGTCCAGCGGTCAAAGATGTGAACGACTGTCAAGGCATAAATTGAATTGAAGAAGCTACTTGTATAAATCCTAAACAGACTTCAAGCCAAAATGTAAGCTCAACTATTCAATGACGTGGATGACTCATACTGTTGTGTAATCTGTTCATTAGTGATCAGTTTGGATATGATGGTAATTCCTGCAAATACGGTTTAATGCCAGCAGCTCTATCCAATTACCATGCCAGGAAAATGAATTGGTGCTCAGTAGCATAAAGTTAGACCAAGCGTGATTAGTCTCAGATCTCATATCATTTTGTACAAACTAGACCTTCCTGTTGCAGCAAAAACAAATCAATCATATGTCTCTATATACACCATGCAGACCTATTTCCCCTGGGAACATGCACGTATATTACCCATGAGAATTTGTCCAATATGATATGCACATCCAATTTGCAAAAAAGAAAAGTCATTATTTCCAGATGCTTTCGTGCGTTCCTCGTGTGCGACAATTTGAAGCCAGGGGTGCTTTTGTATTCACCTGAGTCACGAGGATGAAAAAGGTGTTTGATTATGTTTGCCAAAGCCGCTCTCAAAGGCGTATTCATCACTTAAACAAGCACACATGGAACAAAATGGCATGTCTGTGATGCAGCATAAAACATAAACCAATCAAATCAAACCAAAAAAAAACCCTCCAGGCATAAAAATTATTTCTTTGATTCATATACACACCGAACAAATCTTGAGCTTTGGGCTGGTGCTGACAATGCAGAGTCTGATCTCTGAGAGCAGCGGTGATGCAAGCCCACGCAGAGACTGTTGCATGGGCGCCATAAAAACCATCAGCTCTGTCATGTTTGCTCCCGTGGCTTTCCTGACTACTTGACCCATTGCGGGGGAAGCCTCTGCTTTCCTATGAAATAGAGAACATTGCAGGCATTCATCTGTGGCAGTGGCCATTTGGTGTGGACCTGTGAATATCTTACTTGGTTCTAATTACGCTAACAAAGCGTTTTATTCCCACTTGGCGTCTCCCTGTCCTTAACACTCACTCCTTTTCAATGTCTTAGCTTGGGATTACTCTTCCTCACAGCTATTTAGACCCCTCCTTATCATCTCTTTATCTTTTTGGGAGCTCTACCCTGCCGACCCTCCGATCGTGAAAGGCATAATTGTAATTAACAGCACTTCCTATCAACTCGGGGTGTTACCCCCCATCGCTGCTGCAGCTCATGCACTGCATTCCCCAAACATAAGGTCACATCGATTTGGATAAATCCCCTGCAGTCCTTAGACAATTTATGGTTGAGGTTATGAGCTACACAGGTAGAATAACAGAGGATCGATAAGTCACATGATCACATTGGGCACCTGGTTATAGTTCCAAAGATTATCATTTACATTGTACAGTCATGGGCGAAAGGCACAATTCCTTACCTATAAGAGGGAGACAGATTTTGACCTGCGTGGAGAAGAAACTAAACGTGTAAGATTCCCCCATAAAATGGACACTTTGAAAGCTGAGAATGCAGACAAATTGTCCATACATGACTGGGCACCCTGAAAAAAACAGGGACAAAGGAAAAGGCTGAGACAATCACCCAAGAATATTGGCTCGCACAGCTTTCAAGCACAAGTGAAGAGGAACAATAGAGTATTTATTGTATATATATACATATACATATACTGACCAAAATACTATATATTCACCGAGCGGCACGCTCCACTGCATCTGCGCTTCGCTCGGCGCAACACAAATTGGAATGAATGGCTTTCAGAGTGCACGATGGCATTCACGCTTCCTGTGAAAGCCCCTTAAAAAAGGGAGGACGTAGCCACCGCACCCATACACGTACGCAGAGAATAGAGATAGAATAGATATCTTGACATTCAGTGTGACTTCAGTTTATGTAGTGAGATTCCCAAGTATACAGAAAGCAAAGAAAAATCACTCAGCAGGTTGCCAGTTTAACACAGGACAAACATACAAAGAGGGAGAGGCAGTCACACCTGTGGACAATCTGCCTGCACAAGTGGGAGTGGGAGGAAACCAGAGCACCCAAAGGTAAAACACGTGTACAGAGTGATGTACAGAACATGCAAACTCTCAATTTAGACACAGTAGGGATTCCATCAGGCTTCCAAGACGCCAAGATTTTAAATGCAACGTTTTTTACTGTGTGTATGTGACAGTAACACCCATTGATATTGGTTTAATTTAGATATTTATCCAAAAAAAAAACATTAAGACAGACGCCGGAAGAGTTCCAAAATGCAAAGAAACAGTGAAACTTTGTCTGCACTCATTAATAATATTCAAGAAAGTCAATCTGTTCCTTATTTATGACCCCTTAATCCCTCCAAAAAATAATTGAGCGACAGAGCCTCTAAAGCAGTTTATGTCAAGCAACTCTGTCACAATGAAGGATTTGTGGCACCGCAGCTTCAGAAAAACAGGCTTTGTGACAGCAGAGTGAACAGCTACGAGCACAGCAGACAATCTATAACCAAGCAAACATTGAAGGTGCTGCATATGAATGAACAAAACATGGATCTGCTCGGGTCGACATAGTGGCCCGGTGGTCAAACTGCTGCCTCTGTCGGTCTACGTGTCAGCCCTGTGATACTGTCGACTGGCATCTGCTCAGGGTGTAAACCGCCTCTCTCCCATTGACTGCTGGGATAGGCTCCAGCCCCATTGCGACCCCAACGTTATATATGATAGATAACAGAGGGATGAATCTTCTTGGATTACGTCTGTATGAGATGCACACAGATGAACACACTCACGCGTGCACAAAGTGACAGTGTGACTCATCGGGCCCTCGGTGGCCCTGTCAGACCCCTTTGTCAGGCCCCCTTTTCCTTACCGCTGAATGAATGCTCTAGGTTCTGTAAACATAGACAAATGTGCCCTACAGGAGCGCCTGCTACCCTGCAGCTGCCTCGTACCTCAAACTAATGAATTTTTAAAGACAGCATCAATCAAACCGCAGGCCAGATCAATAGACCGCAGAGTGGATTTCATCTGCGCGGCGGAGCAGGGTTTGGTACACACATTGCTTCCAGCCGGGAATCTTGTCAAGCGCCCTTTCGCTCCAGTCGGGCGACACGGTTGGTTTCGTTTAAACATTCATACTCCAGTAGAGCACGGTAATTAAAGCAGGACTGTCAAGTCATAGAATACAATTAAAGATTAAGGAGTGTTTTTGATTGCAGCGTGTCCTCTCTTCAGGACTGACTAACTGATTAAGATGTTTAACAGGCGGTCAATCACCATCTCGGCCAAGGATCACCACTGATTTGCATTCTCGTACAAAAACACAGAGGTCAATGCGCCATAAATCATCATCTGAGACAGTACTGACTGTAGCTGCCCACTAGTGCCATTATTGACAGTTTTCCAAGTAAGCAACATGTACACACAGGAACACACACATTATGCTGTGTGTGAGAGAGAGACAGCCAGCAAGAGCGAGCGCGGGAGTTTCTGAGTTGCGTGTGAGGGTGTTGCCACAGGCTGATCTGGGTACATTGTGCCATGAACGTGCATGAACACACATTTTCAGTGTTTCTTTATCATTTATTTTTTCACCTGACACTTGGTGCGGCGTAGGTTCAGTGAAACAAACATTTGGAGACAAAAATCCTCCTGAAGCAGAAATAATCAATAAGCAGTGAATATTAAGCGGCAGAGATTTTTGTTTTTCACAGCCAATCGAAGATAACTGACAAATATCTGAATGGCAGAGGAGGTCAAAACATCAATGGGAAATATAAATGTTAATGCTTTATTTTGTTTTTGTTATGGCCATGACATCATTAAGGTCAGCAGCCTGTCTATCTGTAGATTGTTGAAGGCCATGCTACGTTTGCATACATGCTAATGCTTAATTTCTTAGTAGTTTGAGGCAAACATTCATTGACAAATAATTGATCACATAGATTGAAATTGTATATTTCATATGAATCCATGTAAAGAAGGTGTAGTTTGAGAAAGAGTGGATGTGATTATACTTTGAATTAGAATTTTTGTGTGTGTCTAAGATTAACCCAAATTGTCATATATATTTGGTCCACATTTTTGCTTTCATCACTGTATAGACATAATCTGACTGTAATGTGCATGTTAATTACCAACTGGTAAGCCAGAATTGAACCATGATTGCTCAGAGTGATTGTATGTATATTTCACAGGTGACATTAATTTTAGTTTTTGCCTCAGTTAGTCCACGAAACCATCAAACCAAAAGCCTTAAATTTGATTAACAAAATCAAACAAAGTGGTAACAAAAAGTCACCTCCAAACTCCTGGCATCTTTCAGCTTAGCCCCAACTCCATTTTCCGAGTTAAGTTTCCTGGCTCTAAAATTGAAGGCGCATTTGCATGTGGCAAAAACAAAACATTTCCAAACCTAAGAGAAATTGGTCTTCAATTTCGTTCTGAGTGGCACCAAAATGTTCTTACATTTTACTTTTCTGAACCTGGAGGAAAACTATTCATCTTGGCTCTGTCAAATGAATTTATAATTCCCTCTTCCACGTTTGTACTACTAATGTCCGATCTGAAATTTGTTTTAGGTCTTCATCGCCTCTCTAGAGGTAAATATTTAAGGTTCCAGGCTGAGCAAATTAGATGGTGAACTCACTGTTTGGTTTATCCATCCGAGCAAGAGCCATCCATTCTCACAGCGGGAGAATTCATCGGCTTACCTGTGGCAAAGGGAAAAGGTGCGACTTCCTCACAGCTTCTCATATACTGAAGCAAGAAATGGGTTAAATATTAGGAAAACAATCTCAGGAGGAATACATTTTCTCTGCTCAGTGATAAGGAACTGAGAGGGGCTAGTCCTTGAAGATTTGATGAATCTAAATTAAATTAAAGGTGAGGAGAAGAAAACAAAAACCCTGGAAATATTACAAAGTTAAAGTGAGCAGAAATATTTAGTTGGCAGTCAAAGAAAGCCTCTGGTACTAAGAAAAAGAACACGGGCAGGAAGAAAACACTTTGTCATCTGTGTCAGTTAAACTTTAGGGTCTAACGGTTTGTTTTATTTACCGCTCATCAGCTGTTGAAAATATAAATTGTGGGTGAAGAGAAACAATGATAAAATACAGAAGATTGAAATAATCTAGTGGATGCTACAAAAGCTAATGATATCTATCGATCTGTCGATCTGTCGTTCTGTCGGTCTGTCTGCCTGTCTGTCTGTCTGTCTGTCTGTCTGTCTGTCTATCTATCTATATAGGGAGAAGCCTGCATGGTCAATGGTCTCACTGTATAGTATATAGTATAAAGTTGTGTTATCCATCCATAGTTGCATGTTTTAAGGCTACTCCTGTATCAGGACCTCAATCCAGAGCTGCCTCAAAATCAAAACATCTCGTCCTTGACCCAAGTCCACAAACACCCACAGCTCCAAAATGTCAAAATCGAAATCCATTAATGAGTTTTTCAGGCATTGTACTGACAAACAGGCAGACAGTGGTGGATGAAAAGGCTGGTACCTACAGGAAAGAAACACAACCTCTGAAACACAAATAATCGCATTGTCAGTGAAGGAATAGATGTGTCATAAAAATATAAGGGTTGGCAGCCTTATTGGTCTGGTGAATGTGTTTGCCGTTTGTTAGATAGTATGACTCAATAAAGACACTTCAACAGCTCCCCACATACAGTATAGTAAGAGTGTGTACGAGCCTACGCCATCCTGTAATCTCCAACAAAAGCAACACACACACAAAATGTTTTATGTTTTCCGTTGCCAAGAAAAGGATTCAAGAGGAGAGACTAAGGCAGGGGAAATAAAGAAGCAGAGCATGTTGGCTAAAGGCCTGCTGGTTTCTTTGATTTCCAAGGACATTTCAGTCTCCTATGCTCCACCAAGCCCCACCCCCCCACCTCCTTC
>OMNV01016782.1:72651-89850 GCA_900303265.1 Brotula barbata | reverse complement strand
TGTAAAGCCACACAGGGACACAGATACAATAAAGGGCCACACAGACTGTAAACCAACTCAGTCTCCATCAATCAGTCCAGAGCAAACAGTGACGAGGTGCCATTTTCAGAAATGTAAGAAAATTATTGACTGTGAGTAATGTGCATTCCTGTTTGGAGTGTTTCAGGACAAACCGGAACGATATGCAGGAACGCTGTCTGGATCCATCCATGCTGTGAGAATCAGGCCCGGATGATGAGAAATGAGATAATGAGGAGTTTCAAGGAAACCATGCATCATTTACTACCTCCTGTCGACTGTAGTAATCAGCAGCTCGCACATGTTTATCTCTCAAAGGTTGAGGAGAGGACTACAGCTGGCAGTTTAGATTATTCATATCATATTACAATATATTCATCTGTGGGTAGAACGTCTCGGCTCTGATCGGCAATTTTGGCCAACCTGGTGCTGTATGACCGTGAGAGTAATGTTTCTGTAAACCAGCAATTCGGCAAACCAGTGAGCACCACCAAAATGATGCGACACTCACTGCATCATCACAGAACAGCCAGTGCAGGCTCATGACAGTCACATCATCAGCAGCAAGCTCCAAAGATCTCACCTATTCTCCCACACTTTTCTCATTCAGTCATTATTCACCCTCAGGCCAAAGTGTGTTATTTACAGAACATGGACTGATACATTAAGTGCAGTTGGATGGATCTGGGGATCACTATTTAGCAAGGGTTCATTCCCGGTTGTGCCTCTCCTTAATCCCTTTAGAGAAGTCAAGGAATGTACAGTCAGAAAGCAACAACGTGAGGTAACTGAGGTATGTTAATTACATTTTTTCTCCTGCATCAGATTGAACACAGTAATATTTTATGTCAGGTTATGTCATGTACTTGTTTGACTTTGTATACAGACCCCCAGTATAATAATGGAGATGATACGTAGCTTTGATTGCAAAACATAAATGATTCATTTTACTGTCACTTTGGTGCTTTTTTCTTATCAACATTCTGATGTCTATTGTGTGTTTTATAGTAAAAATACCAATTTGTAATAATTCTGAAAACTCTGCTAGAGCCAAAAATACAAACGCTTCCTAATAAACTATACAAAGCAAACCCCAAATCACAGTTACTGCAATTTGCTTTTTGTGGCATTCTCTTGGAAATCTGCTAATAAGGCTTTTCTTGTCAAAGAAAAAAAACTAACTATATGAAATTATTGTTTGTGGGAAAGTTAGGTGTGAATCTACAGCATCTACTGCTTTATTTTTCTTCTGACATCTTTGGAGCCCCGTGGGCAATGAGCAGTGTTTGCACAAGTTTCAGACAGAGAGAAACAAGTTTTATGTTGAGTGAAAGTCATGGAAAACTCCATTTGTTTTGTAGAATATGACTTTTGTTAAGAAGAAACATTTCCTCTTGTGAATGTGTGTTCAGTACCAGGGCCCCCAGAGGAGATTAATTCATTTATCGAACATATTAAGCGCCACAAAATGGAATGTCTTTTTTCCCCAACGTATTGTGTGAAATAATTGATACTGGGTAAAGTCAAAAGTCATTCCTTTGATCACCCTTCCGTCCCTGAAGACACCCAGGCAGCACGAAGGAGGCAAGTGTTCATTTCGTCCTGGCAGGTCCTCTCTGTGAAAGAATTGATTGTTACCAGCTGATTAGCTTTACTGTTGTTCAATACACACACCCAACAACAGCTGCCTGCTTGTTAACTGCTGCCTCTGCAAAGCCTACAGCCAACAACAAACCACTAAAGCTGAGGGAGTGAGAGGAAGACACCGGAGGAAGAAAGCGGGGTACAAAACTTTATGCAGTGATTTAGTTCAGCTCTGAATGCAAACTGCAGTTGTTCGATAATTACTTTTCTCTTTTAGCTGACAATGTTGCCGGTCTGCTGTAGTTAGACCGGGATCCATTCCTCTGCTCGAAGAGACTTCAAAGTTATGTGCCTACAATTCTGCACACGCACGCATGCACACGCACGTCTAATGATGTATCACAGACTTCCAGACACGGTGGAGCTGCTCTTACAGGCTGGTTTCTGGATTCCGTTGTGAGCAGAGTCTAATTAAATCTGTTGCTACTTTGCGTGGTCATTAACAGAGGATTTAAGTGAAATATCAACTAACAGTTGTGTTGTTGAGGTAAACCAGGGAGGTGTAAGATGCTGTGTAATAGGACATGTAGTGTATGTAAAGTGAATAACACCACTTTAAAGCTGAATATCAGTGTGAAGGGCCTGTCTATGTGGGAAGCTGTAAGCGCCTCGTAAGCTGAGGCACAGCAAAGGTGAAGGAATGTTATTTTATCTTTACACTGATAACCTCTTACTGAACATACTTCATCTCATGGTGAGATACCCTTTCTCTCATGTCGTTTTTATCATCCTGAGAACCAAACTCCATTACCCCGGAGCGTCTCGTCTGGGAGTAAATGGAATTCTTGGCATGCGTGTGCGTCAGTGATTCCATTTGTAATGAAGGAATGTTCAGAATAATTAGCTTTGAAATTATTTGTGTCTGAGGTGAAGCGTGGTGATTTTAACACCAGAAATTTCAGTGTGTAGTTTATATTATACAAGCATCGATGACACTACTTCAGGAGCTAATAGGAAGATCACACATGACCCGTTAACACAGATAGATTAATTGGTAATTGAACAAACAGTTCAGGGTTGTTTAAATGATTTACAATTCTTTTAATGAGCTTTTTCAAAACATTAGTATCCTATTAATAAAAAGTTTGGCTAAAAATCCTAAAATTGATTATAGAAGCACTTAATTTCCTAAGATACAATGTTTTAATGTTTTTAGCATACATTGTACGCACTTAAAACAGTGATCCAAAGGTCACCCCAAGATATAACGTTTTAATGGACCTTAAACTTCTCTTAATTCTACATATGTTGTGACATTTTATAATATAACATGAGCTTTCCACCAGAGTTTTAAATAAAACTTTATGATGATGAACCCATAAGTGAGAGAGAACTGAATTATGAATAATTAGTTTTTTGGACCATAAGAAATGAGGCTAAATATACATACATGGCTTAATCAAACGATAAATGAACTTAAGATGCATTTACATACATTCTCAGTGTGAATTAAAATGATTATGATATGAATATCATATATTTATTTAAATTTAATAGTAATCTCGTGTATTAAAACGTAATCCTGATTTAAATAATTCATTGATTTGATAGAGTTTAGCATCATATGAACGTAGCCTATGAAGATGATTCACTGTAACGCCACAGTTTTAATACACTCATTTTCTTCCTCAAACGCCGTAAAAGCCGGGATATAACGAGTACCGTGCGCCACCTAGCGTTAAAACCCCATCTTTGTTTGTTCTAGTCGTACAAACGTAGTTTATGGGCGGGCGCTTTTACGCACACGTCTCCAACCCAGTGCGCGCTCACGGCGCGCGTCGTCGGAAGTTCCCAAGCGCGTGCTCGCAGCAAAGTTTAACAGTAAAGAAAAAGTTGGAACGTGAATCACTCCGCGACAGCGCCGCCGTGCACGTAAGGGGCTGTTTGGTTATGCGCGTCCCCGTCCCAGGTTTGGAGATGTCGGTGCCGTCTCCGCGCCTCTGCAAAACCTGGAGCGAAAAGCGTTTTGTCTCTCCGCTGGAACCCAAGAAAAAGGGAAAAATGTTTGGGTAAGTGACTGAAAAACGGAGTAATGTACGAGGTTCTGCTTGATTATTTTCTTTTATCCAAGTTATAATAAGTGTGTGGTTGAAACGGACAGTGTGAATGGAATGAAAGACTTCAAAGTTTGTTATTGTGGGACTGAAGAATGATTTATTCTTCAACACGCTTAATGATGTGTGACTACGTCTGTGTGTGCGTGCGTTTCCTGCTTGTTTCTCTACATCAAATAAAATTTTCAACGTAGTGGAAATATTCAATCTTTTCTTGTTGCTTTGATTTTCACTCTTTTTGTGAATTCGCACCAGAGTGTGTGATTCACTTCAATCTCTCAGACGAAACCACAAAACCTTTTGCTTTGCTTTTCAATGAACACCCCAAATATATTTATAATATACAAAGAACCTGCAGTCATTAAAATACAAATTTATTGCCATTTGATTTAATATTGTTTACGATTTAAAACTACGATATTCCCATTTTGTTCCATTTAGCAGGAATTCGTTTCTCTGTTTGAGCAGCTGTTCATTTTTACAATCTTAATTTTGGTTATAAAGTGAACACAACCTTGGAAGCTTTGGCTCTGATACAAGCCTTATAGCAGATGGCTCTGTTTCTAAATCTGGCGTTAACACACTAAGAAATGTGGAAGAAATCAAATCTCAGCAACTCTTTATTTCTGTTTGAGTCAGTTGCATCACTCAGTTTACCTTGACAGGTGTTTAACAGGCCTTTCACCTTAAAGGTAAATGACCAGAAAAAAACAGAAAAGCTCCTACTTGGGAAAGAGACGGGCGAAATCCCCATATGGCACGACTAGTGCAACGGAAATTAATCTGATTAAAGATTTACAACATTCCATGGCCGAATCTCTCTCTTATCCAGGCAAAAATGTTGCTTTGCAATGCCGTAATTCTGTCATTCAGCTGCTGCTTGTATAATTGGACTTCAAGGACAGCATCCAAAGCTGTGTGTGTGTGTGTGTGCTCTAATTACAAATCAGTTACACTCTTCTCGAGGAACAGTTTAGTCTTTCCTCTCGAGACTAAATGTCACACACACTCACACAGAAGTGCTCAGGTGGGGCAGCGCTGGTTAATGAGTGACAAGGCCGGGCAGAGGGCAGACATAATTCACACATTCAGAGAGAAGCCTACTGTGGGAAACTGTCACCTAAAAGACTCCGCGGGTCATCGAAAACGATCAGATGGTAAGAAATCATAAGAGTTCAGTTAAGTTGATGAACGTTTTAGTTGTGTTTTGTTGGGTGTTTGGACGGCGTTGAGGTCTTGTGTCAGTATACCGTATCTCCACACAGGTGGGCTTTTAAAGAAGATGAGTCGGATTAGGATGAATCTGTTTGTCCCAGTTTAGTACTGTACTTTCTTATTTTCTTATCCTTATTAGTTTTGTAACTCTGAACGCTGCGTGAAATGCAAGCAAAGGCCATGGGCACTTCACTTCTTCATACGGTCAGATTAAGATCTGAGTTTTGTGTACACTGCAGGTGTGCCACAAACAGAAAGTCCACACGGCTCAGAGTCGCGTTGTGCTCGAACAGAAATAGAAAGGTTGATTGTCACACAAGTACGTAAATGATACCGCTCTTCTGCTTGAACCACCTCTTATTCTCTCTCCAGCAGATGAGTGTCCATTCATATTTGACACAAAGCAACCCTGATTGGAATCTTTCCCTTTGACGCGCTGCTGCCTGCAGTCTTTGCGGGAGCCGGGGTCACCATGGAGACAGTGGTGATTGTGGCCATCGGGGTGTTGGCCACCATTTTCCTGGCTTCCTTCGTTGCCCTGGTGGTGGTGTGCAGACATCGTTACTGCCACCCTCATGACCTGCTGCACCACTTCGACTCTAAGTGAGTGAAAGACTACAAGAACTCTCAAACTGTCAGGAAATTACAGTGAAATTTGGGGGTTTTGAAATTCATATGCCTTGATATGCCTTCAATCCTGTTAGTGCGGCTACTATTTCCTTGCTCCATACGTACTTTTCAGACCTCACTTGAATTGTATTTACCTAAAAAATCACCAATAATTTCCTTTTGCCATTTTCACACTGAAAAAAAATAAGTTTTTGTTTTCTTTGGCTCATTTTTTGACATTGACACTTGTATAAACTGGAATTAGGGTTTTTAATCTCACCGGTACTGACTCAAAAAAAATAATTTATAGTGTGACTCATTATTTCTTTACTTAAACAACTAAAAAAACAAACTAGCTGAGCAGTCAGCTTCATGCTGTCTCTAGCTTCACAGAGAGACATCAGTTGGAGTCAGGTTGAAATGGACACATGCTGATTTTTCATCAGTCGTCAGAAAGCAAAACTTTTGGAATTCAAAAATAGAGTGAAAACTTTTTTGGTAGGTTCCAGTCAGTCAAAATTAACTTGGTTTGTTAGTTAATATTTAACTCAGCAATAATCTCAAATTTCAATTCAGAAAACCATCAGATTTACTCTTATCAGACTTGCTATATGGTCACTCATGGAGCTGGGATCCAGGCTCTCACAGGTCTCTCCCCTGTTCCGCAGGCCCACGGTGGATCTGATCGGAGCCATGGAGACACAGAGTGAGCCGTCGGAGCTGGAGCTGGATGACGTGGTCATCACTAACCCCCACATTGAAGCCATCCTGGAGAATGAGGACTGGATAGAGGACGCCTCGTATGTCTCAGGAGTAGCTTGTAGATCAGAGCTGGAACAACATACGTCTCTGTTATCTGCCTTCATGTCACTGTTGTTATGATAAAGAACACATAGAAGCATAGCTGTAGACTTTCAATAAATACAATTGTCTGTAATGATTCAAAGGTATCGTCACGTCTCATCCCAACTAATTCTGTGTCTTTTTCTCCAACAGTGGTTTGGTGTCTCACTGCATCTCTATTCTAAAGGTAGTTTTTGAGTGCACTTTAATAAACATCGTAATAAATGTGAATTTGCTCTTACATTCTTTCATCCTTCCATTTCCTCCCTGTTTTAACCAATATCTTCCATCCACATACAGATCTGCCACACTCTGACCGAAAAGTTGGTTGCTATGACAATGGGCTCAGGAGCAAAGGTGAAAGCGCCAGCCAGCCTGAGTGATATTATCACCGTTGCCAAGCGCATCAGCCCAAGGTGACATAGTGTACATATGCTGTTGGGTTCACACGCACACTACATATGAACACACACACACACACACAGACTAACCTGTATCCTAACATGCCTCCATCTGTGTTGCAGAGTGGATGATGTGGTGAGATCGATGTACCCTCCTCTGGATCCGATCCTCTTGGACGCCAGGTAATCACATCTGCTTTTCCATCTTTTAAAGCGACCTTGACTTGAGCTTTGACACAATGTCTTTCCGCTCTTCCGATGGATGAAGAGCAACTGGAATGACTTGGTTTATGCACAATTTAATAACACTGGAAATGGAGGGAAATATGACAGAGGCACTGATACACATGCTTAAATGTCACGAGCAATCATATTATGAGGAAAATCCCATAATTGCAAAATTAGTGCTTTGCATTTACTGCTCTAATTAAATCAAAGTTTACTTCAAAGTTTAAAATAATTAAATCCTTCTCTCCTGTTGTTTGTCCTCAGGGCTACTGCTCTCCTACTTTCAGTCAGCCACCTAGTGCTCGTCACCCGCAACGCCTGTCACATGACCGGCAGCATGGACTGGATCGACCAGTCTCTCCATGCTGCTGAAGATCATATGGTGGTATTGCGTGAGGCGGCCATGGCTTCTGAACCAGAACGAAGCCTACCCGGAGCAGACACACAGAGAGAACAGGCCATCTAAAACACAGACACGGACACTCTGTATGTACAGTGGGGCAGGAACATTTGCGCAAAATTCTGTATTCAACTGATAATCAACAAGCAAATATTCTGCCAGACTGTTTGGAGTAAACACAGATTATAAACTCATTTCATCCATCCTAAATTCACAGGACACATCCTGTCCTGAATGTCCATCATTTTCACAAACAAGGCCATGTAAAATTGTTTTTCTTGTAGTGCCCTTTTCGCTTTTCTGGTGATGAAAACTGTACTAACTACCAAGCTCCTTGATGCTTGACCATTTCCATTTGCACAAAATTCAAAAACAAATGGCTGTTGTACATAACCATCCTTTCAGTGATATTGTAGAGGTGAGTGTCTATCTTGTGGATATTTCTTTGGTCCTAAATAATCCAATCTCACTGCACTGCACAGTCACATGGAGGCTTAGTCAGATAATCCATGCTGGGGAAAAAGCACCCCGTTAGGCCTGAGCCTTCCAGGCTCAGACTCAGTGGACCAATGGAGGAATAACCTGACTTAAGTACAATTTGTTGGGTCAGGGTGACTTGTGGATGTTGTGTCATCAGATTTAAGTGCAGCTTGAGGGACCAGCAGCCACTTTTATTGTTTCACAGTCTCTTCATGCTGAGATATTCCTTTTTCCCCGGTCCGTGCAAGAAAGACATCGTATGCATTAAGTGACATCAAAATGCATTAAATATGATCAAATGTAGCTGTTTACAACATTGTTTTCCCTCTCAAACATGCTCAGATTTCCCATTATCGTCAGAACCGTGGCGTCCTTGTGTTTCTTGTTTATAAGACAGTATTTGGCTTAATGTGTTGATTGAGTGGAAGCAGAATTAGCGTGTTGTTCTGACCGGAGGGATATTATTGGAGCATGTCTACCTGCTCCTCCATGCATAGCTAATACCGAATCCCCAAGGAGCCTCTAATAAGGTAGTACCCACAGCCAGATTGAACACATGGCCTCCAAGCAGCTGCAATACACATGGCACTCGGATTTCATTGGAGGTGTGTGGAGGCAATTTTCACATTTAACATTTTGGTGACAATCACTGAGCCAAGAGATGCGGTAGCTTTGGTGATTCTTCATTCTGTTGATTGAAATAAAAAGGCATGCAGAGATGTTTTGATGGAGGCACATCGATCGCGGAGGCAACATTTAGAAAGCGGTTACCCTTTTATTGTTTTTACCTTGTTTACATTGTTTATTAGAATTGATCTTTTGTAAATTCTTTCTCTTCTCAGCCCTACTCTAGTTTGTTACTGATGTCACCCACTGACACACACGTTGTCCTTTTACCTTTCATTGATTTGTACAGATAAAATTCTTTTTCATAGGACACTGTGTTGTGCTTTTTTTTTGCTTTTTTTTTTTTTTTTTTTTTGCTTTGAACAAGAGACAATGGAGAAAAAAAAACATGCACACACTCATACCGTCCTAAAAATAAGAAAGAGGGCACCAAGTATGGATTCAGGCAGTCCTGGCTCTCTGAAACAACGAGAGCGTTTGGCTGACAACATAATAATAAGGCCTTCTTACACCAAACTCAAGACACACAAATATGACTACTATGAAAACACTGTACAGAGCTGTCATAAGCTGACAAGAAGGAACCGTCTCCTTTTAACAATAGAAAATACAAAAACAGTTTCTCCTTGGCCTAAGCTGACATAAATAAAAGTGAATTCTTTCCTCTTTGTTAATTTGAGAAGTCTTTTGTGCAACAACACCGATAATTTCCTCCTGCCATGGTGCCTTCCCCGTAGAGGAGTCCCTCCCAAACATTGTTTATCAGTCGGCCTCCTCTTGTTCTCTCTGTCTAGCAAAGCTTGGGAGGGAGGCAGATTCATCTCTCTTCATTTCCAAAATAGTCTGAAACAGAATTGTAGTGATTTATTTATCAGGATGTAATTTAAGAATAAATCCATTAATAGAATAGAAAATGTGACAGTTTGTGGCAAAACATCCTCTTTCCGTTTATCTTGATGAGTATGAGACAGAATCCATTTTCATTAGCAAAATGTGGTTAACACTGCAGCCTGCTGGCCAAAAGACACCACTACGTGCTGCCCCTCTTGTACTACCTGGAAGTCCTGGTCTGAGAGGTAGACCTCCTGACGCTGGGCGTCCACACCCTCAGGTAAGGGCGTCTGCAGCAGCTCCTCCAGAGGATACTGGGTCTTCATGAGCTGGGCCAGGGCGTCCTGCACCAAGGTCAGCTTCACCTTCCCCGCAACCCCCAGGAAACACACACATACACACTTCATTTACCAGTTTCAATCATTTAAATAGGCTTTCCATTCGTGAAGGCCAGGGACATGCATCAATATATATATATATATATATATAAAAACTAATTGCTGATATTTGGTGCAACTAATTACAAATATTATAATTTTCATCAGGGTGGAAATGTATTTGATCGGTTTTTGAGCTCTCATGAGATTCCACTGACGTTACAGGGGGCATCTTCATCCTCATTGATCTTTCAAGAATCAACTTGGACTTGAATTTTAAATTCTAGTGAAATGCTTAAAGTTTCAATGTATCACGATGCATGCTGGAAAAAGCTTCATCAAAAGATACCCAACACATAAAAATCAAGGGAAAATTAAGGAAAATTGTCTTGGAAGTAAAATATTTTTAATGCATTTTGGATGTGATGTACTCAATTATTGGTGGGTTACTAATGTGAAAAGGTCCGTTAAACTTGTCCAAAATCCTTTAAATAACTAAATAAATGTTGGCCTTTAAGTGGAACGTATTTCCAATTCATTAACCAGATTGAACACACACTTTTTGCGTATTCACAATTATAGCCTTCCACATTATAAATTGATGATTCTACTGCATTTTGCTTGTACCTGTGTGGGCGGGGTCAGACTCCTCTCCCAGCGGGGGAACACATTAGTGAAGGTGAGAGGCTCACATCCTTCAAAGATGAGGTAGGCCTGCGGAGGGCGTCTTGGGTTTAACTCTGGGATCCACATAAACATGGACACATTTTTTAAAGGACAACATCCAATAACCTGTTTGTTGTTGCTGAGACGTCCAGGTCAAAGCACTTTCTGTTACCTTTGCAGTAATGCAGCGCCGTCTGCATGGCACACCGCCGCTCATTGTGCCAGCGGCTCAGGGAGCTCTCTGTCTGCTCCGGCTGTCCCCTCTGCCACAGGTAGACCTCCAGACGATTATCCAGCAGGAACAAGGCTGGCAGACAGACACAAAGACATTACAGTGTCAGAGAGAGAGGAGATGACTCACACAATAAATGGTATTATCTTACATGAACAGAAGTTTGAAATGGGACTTGGGAGCAATGTGAAATACAAAAACACCAAGACATGTAAGATGGGTTTCATTATTTTTCAAACTATAAATCATGGCAAAAAAAACTGCTCTATAGTTTAGTTTTGTAAGATGAGACAAGACAATATAGTTTAATACAATATCGACCCCGGAGAGAAAAATGAAGTCATTATGGCAGCAGGAGAGAGAGGCTGAGAGGCAGGGAAATGTTAATCGTGAAGACTACACGACACGATATACATGGAATACCAGATGTAGAAAAACATTGAAACAGAGAGTATTATACCTAAAATAGTGTGAGGAAGTGTGCATTCTGTGCAACGCGGGTAAATTAATGCAGTGTCCATCGTACGGTTGCAGTGTCAAGATTTGTTTCCTCATTTCTTTTTAAAAAATCTTTTTGTGTCTTCCCTCACCCGGCTGTGGTACAGAGTACAGGCTCTCCTGGATGAAGGGCATCGCCGTAACAAGGCCCGGCAGTCGGGTTGGACTATGCAGTTCCTCAGCCTGGAACCTGCCAGAGGAGGCACTCAGGTGGAAGAGACGAGGTGAGAAGTTATACTTGCCTGGATCTGAGAAGACACACAGGTGGAATCTGTTATGATTAATATTTCCTACAGTTGAGGAAACTGTAATAGTCTCTCCTTTATTGGTGTGTGGTGTTCAGGTTGAGTGCCTTTCAGCATGCAGTCGTAGGCCTTCCTGTCCATCTGTCCCAGGGCTGTCCAGAAGGCTGCAGGCTCTGAACCTTCCTCTATTACCTGCACCTCCACAGGGCAGCTATGGCTGAGCCCCAGCTCTGGTGGGCACCTAACACAAACACACAGGACATTTCATGAACTGGAGGATCGTGTCCACAAGCTGATAAAATACACAACGATCCATAACACAGACTTACATTTCAGTGAGCCGCTCCACTGCCCTCCTGCTGGCTTCCCTGGAGCTGGCATGGGCTTTGCAGCCATTCCAGAGGTATAGCACCCCCTGCTGGCTATTCAGCAAGATGACAGATCCTCTGGAGCGCAGACCCACGCAGGAGCAATCCACTTCTAACAGAGAGGCCTCCTCTGGGAGCTCTCCTCGCACACAGAACAACCGGCATTCTGCTACAACTGCAAGAACATATGGAATGTATACATTATGAAGCAAAACAACAGAAACAAATACACACACAAGGACACACAGGATGAAACGTTACCAGTGTTAGAGGCGGCATCATCCCGTCTGCCCTTGTGAATGACCAGGCCTCCCTGGAAAAGCTGCAGGAAACACGGAGGTTCTTTTCCCTGAGGTATCACCACCTTCAGAAACAAAACAATAAAAACAAACATTCACCGTCACAGACCTGACAAGAAAAAAAAATCCCTCCAGTAACACACGCTGAGTTAAAGAATCGTTACATTTAGGTGCTGCATTAACTTGAAAGATTTACTTTAAGTTTGTCAGTGATTTGACAGATCATGTTGTAGCAGAAACATATCAAAATAAAAGTACAGCATTTTATAAAATGGGGACTGTATCAATGCACACAGTCTGGCTATTTACACTTTAGTTATGTTTTGTTTGTACTCCTTCTGTTTGTGTATGGGGATTATCCTGCTGCCCTAACCTGCGTTTCTTCATGGTTCTTCATCCCAATGGACAGGAAAGCAGCAGTGTCCCGCCCACTGACGGTGGAGTGACGTCCCCTCCACAGGAAGAAGGCAGTGCTTTGTTGTCCAGAAACACAGTTCTCATCATCTAAGTGGTTTATCTGATCTACAGCACAAATTCAACCATTAGACTACATGAAAACACACAACCACATACAGATCGTGGAACGAGAGTGTGAGGTGGAAGTCCTCGGCTGTGCGTCTCTCACCTGCAGCGTCGATGCTGTATGTCCAGCGGATGACATAGGAGTCTCCTTCATGAAGCTGTCCCGTGCTCTCCAACGGGACCTCGCTGTCATCGAACTCCTGCACGTGCCAAGTGTCCAAGGAAACCGTGTTTAGCATCATCTGTTGACCGTCCTCCAAAGTGATGACCCCATGACCTCTCTGGACATCGACCCCAGCCAGCACGTTATGAACCGAGCCATCGCCTTCCCGTCCCTGGCCTGACACGAGGTCCTTGGCATCACAGGGACACAGGGGCTCTGACGGTGAAGACTGAGTGGGGACAGGCTGTGGAAAAAAAAAAAAAATAGGTCACTAAAATGTTTTTTATAATGTTACATTGTTTATGACTGTGCAGACAAATGCAGGAATGCAATGTGAATCACCAAAGCCCGACCTTTATCACCTATAAATAACACAATAAACAACTGCCCTGACTGCAGTAAAACTCTATCCTTGCATCAGGCTCTGACCCGAGAGGTGAAATAACTTCTGGTGTTTTTCAATCACAAACGCAAGCACCGAGCTTTTGAAAAAACAAAAACAAAAGCTATTGATAGATTTCAAAAATTCCATCATGACCATTTTGTCGGCGCCCTAAAATCATTATTGTACCGTCGAACGTTGACGAACCTGCGTCTCCTCCTTTGCCGTCTGAACTTCCTCCACGCCCGTCCAGTCCAGGAACTTGCGTCTGAATAGGGCCGTCTCACCGTGTTCTGAAAGGCAGCCAAACAGGGCCCAGCTCGGACGCCCCTCTCCTCGCCTGGAGAGAGAAGGTGAACGAAGGATACACAGATAAAATAAAGTTTCCAGATAGAAAGCTGTCAAATTGAACATTTTTGTTTTTCCTATTTTGCTATAAATGCCCCAATATGTCATACTAAGTCATCTCTGTCTTTTCAAAATGTGTATTTCTGCAGTGTCATATGTGTAATACTTCTATAATTATTGTAGTCTCATCAATATAATTTACTTTAATAATAATTTGGTTAGTTATATTCTTTTCCATTTGTGACTATAATTGATTTATATGGTACATTGTGGTACAGTATCAAACGTTCTGTGGATTTTGGGATTTCTGCAGTTACTCTTTATCATCATCACTGAATTTGACATTATGTTAGGATTAATTACAAACTATTCTATTTTAGCAAAGAGGTTTAAATAGAAACAGATCCATTCCTGTCTGTTCCAACCTCTCCTTGTTATTGTTGGGAGTGTTATACATTAGTGAGGATTTGGACAGAGATTCCACTCTGAGTGGTATTAATGTAACAAGAATTTCCCCAAAAAACAAACAAGACAAAACAAAATAGTTTCACTTCTGCAACTTTGTGTGTGTGTTCTTCCTGGAAGTGTACACTGCGGTTTTGTGTATTTTGCTGAACATTAGGTGAAATAAATGTTATGTTTTATTATATTCTCTGTAGATCTCAGTGTTTGTAGTGAGTACTGAGAGCTGTGCAGTGTGTGGTGGGATTTTCAGCGTCTGTGTGGTGAGTGGACTTACAGCTGTATGTCTGGGTTAGTGTGTGTGGGATCCAGTGGGTTGACTCTACAGTTGCTGTAATCATAAGCTCCAACCCACACTTGGTGAGTCAGCTGCAGAGCAATATTCCTCCTGCTGGGGGAGATATCCTTCCCATACCACAGATACACCTCGCTGCCAAAATCGAACACCAGGGCCTGCACACACACACGTAACATCTGTTAAAACTACTAAACAGACTAAAATCCTGTAAATACCAAATAATACATATACATACAAATAAGTCATTTGGACCTCTACTCATGTCATGTTATCTTATTTTCTTAAAATAAACTTAAAATTATTTTCGGTTTCAATAAATGATCACGGCTTTTAGTAATTGGTGCAAAAGATAACTCTCAGATAACAGATAACTCTCGCACTGGAATTTTTAGATGAACCCTGAGTTCTATAAGATGTATGTGCATTTGATTACAATTCAAAAATCATTTTAACAAACACAAACAAGTATCAAAAGCTGACAGCAGGATGAGCTAAGAGTCCAGATGAACCCGACCTCATTGGAAGCCAGCAGGGAGATGCTGGGTGTGGACGCCCAGGCCTGTTCGTGGGGCACCAGTCTGTTCTCCACCAGCCTGTAAACACAGTTGGACTCCACCACACCTCGCTCGTAGAGCTCGTCCTCCTCTGGAGCTCCTGCTCCTGTAGGAGAAAGCAAAGAGAAAACCAGCCTATCAGTCCAAATACAAAGGAATTCAACAAGAGTGAGAATCCTCAAAAATAAAATAAAATAAAATAAAATAAAATAATTTCTGGTGGCATTTTGAATAGCTGTTGCAGAACATAAATTCATATCATCTGCATTCAAATACTCATTTTATGTGTTGAATAAAGCCATGTGCAGGTTCAAAGAACATTTTGAATTCTGACCTCTGTACTGCGTCCTTTCTCCTAGAAGGTTCCAAAAGTCTGCAGCTAGACTGTTGTCAGAGTTCAGACCTTCCTCCAGATGGATGACCTGCGAGGCCTGACAGCCGAGGTCCCCGCTGCTCTGAATGAACGATGCCAGCTCTGACGCCTGGAAAACAATACACTCAGTCTGTAAGGCTTTTGTTCTACTTTATCTTCACATTTTGTACCTCTTAAGAGAGAACTCTACTTTATTAAGCCCCATAGGGAAATTAATTCTCTGCATTTATCCGATCAGCAGTGAGCAGCACACACATTCACTTGCATACACACGCACAGCCAGTGTGGCCCGGGGTCAAAGTTCAGATCTTCCACCTTGCCTTGGTCAAGGGCAACAGCAGGAGTAATTAGCTCCTGCTCCTCATTAAGCTCGGAGCTTATCATGGTAATGTTTCGTCATTGTTGTTCAGTTTGTTCTTATGTTGTTCTTGTGTTTATGTGCTCCTCTCTCCTCTTCAGTGCTGGTGTGTCAATATCCAAGACATTCAGAATAAAGATACTTTTATAGGAAATCAAAAATCCCATATTCAAAAGTCATGGATTTTTCACTTAGCTGTTTGCTTTAAAACTGTACTCATTTGCTAATTCATTTAATAGTGCTTAAGGTGTTAATTGCCCCTAAAATTATCATTACTCTGGAAGTGTTGCACATTTTCCCAGAGCACTCTGATATATTTGCCATCTTAGAAAATAATTAACTTGTTCAGCACTTCATTAAAATATAACTTTATAAAGACAGAGCCCTTCTGGTTACCTCAGATTATAAGAGGTTAAAAAATACTAGATAACAGTAAATTATAGTATCAGATAGTACTCAAGACACTGTTTGAAAAGTGCCAAGTATTTTCATACAAGCCCAAACAGTTTTTCAATTTCACTCCCTAATCTCCCTAAATATCCCTAAATATAATAGAAAAATAACTTTAGGTAATCAGAATCTAAAAAGGAGATAGTTTATTTTAATTAAGTTATGAATTGCTGTTTTATCGGGTAACGGGTAATAACTCTGCATAACGAACACAAAATAAGGTCAGCGCTACACGACATCGCTCGTTTGGATTTCATTCACTGAATATCACGTGCTGCCCGTGGCACAGAGAGCAGATTGTGCATAAACTGCCCCTTGTGGCTCCACGTGTCACTTTTCATAATGCATTTTGTGATGGAAAATGATGAAAATGCAAAGGGAATGATGATGACATATTACATCATCTCAGCCACTCCATTTTCTGCCTTGTGTCATTTGGTGGACACGTGGTGAATAGTAAAAGCGTTGGCGTGGCGACTGTTACTATGACATAAAATGAACATTTACTCTCAAATATTCGTTTTCTCTACATTTCACTTGCATATTTATTTGCATGGAATAAATTTTATGTAATATTTGACACTGTAACTTTATCATGTCGCTGTCTGTGTTCTGCTGGTACCTTTGCTCTCTCTTGGTCGTTGGCAAACTCTCCACACCACAGGATGCAATGCTGTGGAGTGACCAGCAGGAAGCAGTCTCCGCTGTTCAGTGACTTCACTGTGGGTTCCACCAGTCGGACCTGGACATGACGCCTACCTGTCACCACGGGCGTTTAGTTAAAATAAACACATGAACATCACAGATTGTCATGCAGATAGTTGCACAAACCCGATTGCCTCCTGACCTTTGATGTGAATGAGCATCAGGCTGCTGAATGGAGGGGGGGGCTGCACGGCTGCTGCCTCTAACGAAGCCACACTGACACACTCTTCTGATTTGGAAATGTGTGAATCTGCCATGGAGGAGTTCTTACACTCTGGGGGGAGATCAACAAACACAACAACACAATGCAGATCAGCAACAGAGAGGGAAAACAGGGGAGAGAGAGAGGGGCAGTGAGCTAAAAAATAATAAATAAAATATTCGACTCACTATTTTCTGCTTGGATCCTTTCTTCAGTGTTGATTCTCTCCCCCATATAGTCCTGCCTGATGTCCTCCCTGGCTGCGAGAGCCCGCAGAGGGTTTCTGGAGCCCTGAGTACGACGGGACGGGCGCACTGACCGCCGGTGCTCTGCGACGGCTGACGAAA